>OY741989.1:1352853-1617154 GCA_963555575.2 Hygrocybe coccinea | reverse complement strand
CCACCATCCCCCATGACCCCCTGTCATCTCCCCACCATCCCCCATCATCTTCCCATTCACCCCCCACCATCTCCATTCACCCCCACCCCCCACCATCTCCCCATCATCTTTCAATTACCCCCTATCTCCCTTATCTCCCCCCATCATCTCCCCCTCCATTGCCCAATCTTCCCATTACCCACCAACCCAGCCTGATATCATCCCCAATCATTGCCCAATTGTTTTAACAATGAGTTGCTTTAATTCTCATACCAATATCTGAAAGGCTGATCTCAATTCATGGTATTACATTTGGTTCAAACAATCAGAACACTTCAGCAAAAGACAATAGTTATGTAGTTGAAAGTGTTCAACGTGTTTAAAGATGCTATAACAACCTGTGTTATTAATGTATATACTTGTATTGCGGACTTAGATGGAACTAGTTAAGTAAGCTGGCAGGCATTAGTCCGGGTTTGTTACATTAGTCCGGGTTTGTTACATTATTACCGGTTTGTTGCATTAGTAGGGTTTTGTTATCTTAAACACGTTGAACCCTTTTGACTATAAGACCATTGTCTTTTGCCGAAGTTATATTTGAACCAAATATAATATGATACCTTGAATTGAGATGTGGGTAATGGGGTGAATGGTTGGGGGGATAATTGGGAGAATAATGGTGTATTGGGTGGTAAAATGGGCTGAAGAGATGGTTGGGGTGGAGATGGTGGGGGTGATGGGGGAAGGTGGGGGGGGGTGATGGGGGATCGTGGGGTGATGGGGAGATAACAGGGAATGGTGTGGGGGGTGATGGGGGATGATGGGGGATGCTGGGGGGGTGATGGGGGATGCTGGGGAATGGTGTGGGGATGGCAGGGGATGGTGTGGGGGTCATGGGGAATGGTGGGGGATGGTGTGGGGGTGATGGGGGATGACGGGGGATGGTGGGGGGTGGTGTGGGGGTCATGGGGGATGATGGGGTATGGTGTGGGGGTTGTGGGGGATGGCAGGGGATGGTGTGGGGGTCATGGGGAATGGTGGGGGATGGTGTGGGGGTGATGGGGGATGGTGGGGGGTGGTGTGGGGGTCATGGGGAATGGTGGGGGATGGTGGGGAATGGTGTGGGGGTCATGGAGAATGGTGGGGAATGAGGTGGGGTCATCAGGGAAGGTGGGGGGGGGGACATGGGGAAGGTGGGGGATGATGGGACATGGTAGGGGTTGGTGAGAAGGCGATGGAGAGGTGATGGGGGGACGGGAATATGATGGGAGATGGTACAGGGTGGATGGGGAGATGATGGAGAATGGTGGAGGGTGGTGATGGGGGATGGTGGAGGGTGGATGGAAAGATGATGGGTGATGGTAGGAGGTGAGATGGTGATGGAGAGGTGATAGGGGTGATGAGCAGATGGGGGATGGTGGAGGGTGGTGATGGGGTGATAGGTGATGGTGGGGGCTGGTGACAAGGTGATGGGCAGCTGGTAGGGGATGTTCGGCGCTGATACTATGATAACTCTCTATACCCACCCTATCTATTATTAATGAAAATGCCAATGATAACGCAATGACAACACCATATACCCACCCCCACCCATTATTAATGAAAACACAATAAAAATGCAATGATAACACCCTGTACCCCCCACCCATGATTAATGAAAATGCATGGACAACACCAATGATAAGACAATGATAATCCCCTGTACACCCATTATTAATGAACATGCAATGAAAAAAACGCCAATCATAATGGAATAATAATGCTCTGTACCCTCCCCCACCCATTATTCATGAAAACACCAATGAAAACGCAATGACAATGCCCTGTACCCACCCTCGCCCATCAGTAATGAAAACGCAATGATAACGCCCAGCACCCACCCTCACCCATCAGTAATGAAAACGCAATGAAAATGCCAATGAAAATGCAATGATAACGCCCAGCACTCACCCTCGCCCATTAGTAATGAAAACGCAATGAAAATGCCAATGAAAACGCTTAATAATGCTCTGTACTCTCCCCCACCCATTATTCATGAAAACACCAATGAAAACGCAATGACAATGCCCAATACCCACCCTCGCCCATCAGTAATGAAAACGCAATGACAACGCCAATGATAACGCAATGATAACGCCCAATACCCACCCTCGCCCATCAGTAATGAAAACGCAATGACAACGCCAATGATAACGCAATGATAACGCCCAATACCCACCCTCGCCCATCAGTAATGAAAACGCAATGACAACGCCAATGATAACGCAATGATAACGCCCAATACCCACCCTCGCCCATCAGTAATGAAAACGCAATGACAACGCCAATGATAACGCAATGATAACGCCCAATACCCACCCTCGCCCATCAGTAATGAAAACGCAATGAAAACGCCAATGAAAACGCAATGATGACGCCCAGCACCCACCCTCGCCCATTAGTAATGAAAACGCAATGAAAACGCCAATGAAAATGCAATGATAACGCCCAGCACCCACCCTCGCCCATTAGTAATGAAAACGCAATGAAAACACCAATGAAAACGCATTGATAATCTCCCATTGTCATTGTCCTGTCATTATCATAAAACGTCGTCATAAAATGAATGACAGGCCTTTCATTAAAGTACGTGGTATTATACACATACGCTATTGTGGCAATGCCCTGTTTTAATGATATAATTGGTAGGCACGACCCTCCGCTGCAGACGGACTTTCTCGTCGCCAACGATCAGACCAAGACCCCCTCGAAACCGACGACTACGAAGATTGGATTGACCAGTCCTACGGCTTTTACATGCAAGTTGCAAACGGACGAACCACCAGACAAGGAGTCCGACAACTACTCACTTGCTCCAACTGCCAACAGCTCGACCTACCAAATCCGGACATGATGGTTGCAGCGGTCTACAACCAGAAAATATCCGACACCAACATACCCCGATCCGAGAAAGCCGTCCTTGCCGACAAACGTCTCATCGCAGTACAGAAGTTCTTGCAGGACATGGAACGACCTACGGACATGACTGACGACAAGTATAGGCAGTTTATCCGGTACGCCACTGAGTTCTTTGTCAGGGACAGCAAGCTCTGGCGCAAACATCGAGACGGAAAACACAAAATCGTCATATCCCCGACAAACCGCTACCGCCTCATCAAAGAAGCCCACGACGCTCTTGGCCACAAGGGCCTCTTCTCAGTACGAATCCGCCTACTCGACCGCTTTTGGTGGCCCTTCCTCGACGACGACATCAAGTGGTACATACAGTCCTGTCACCAGTGCCAAGTCCGACAAATGCGCTATCATCACATTCCCCCAACTGTCGCAACACCCGCCTCTCTATTCCGCAAAGCATACATCGACACTATGTTCATGCCACGCGCAGGCGGATTCCAATACATCATCCAAGCCCGCTGTTCTCTATCATCTTATCCGGAGTTTTGGACTTTACGGAGAGAAACCGGTCAAACCATTGGCGCATTTATTTTTGAAGAAATCCTATGCCGCTGGGGCGCTCTCGAGGAAATCGTCACCGACAACTCAAAGCCGTTCATCGACGCACTTGACTACCTTGCCACTAAATATGGAATCCGACATATCCGCATATCGCCCTACAACTCCCAAGCCAACGGTCCCGTCGAACGCAGACATCTAGATGTCCGGGAGGCCATCATGAAAACTTGTGAGGGAGACGAAACGAAATGGCACACAGTCGTAGCATCGGTCTTCTGGGCGGAACGAGTCACTACACACAAATCCCTCGGATATTCCTCATATTACATCGCCCACGGAGTTGAGCCCCTCTTCCATTTCGACCTCTCCGAAGTCACATACATGGTACCGACACAAGACGCATTGTCCACGGCCGACCTCATCGCACTCCGCGCCCGACAGCTCCAAAAGCGACCTGAAGACCTCGAGCTTATCAAGCAAAGAGTCATGAAAGCCCGCTTCGACTCAATCCGGCACTACGAGACAAAATTCGCTAACACCATCAAGACGTACAACTTCAAACCCGGTAATCTAGTCTTAATCCGAAACTCACGCATCGAGATGTCTCTAGACCGCAAAGCAAAGCCGCGTTGGTTTGGACCCATGGTCGTCGTATCCAAATCAAAAGGCAACTCCTACACCCTCGCCGAACTCGACGGAGCCATCTCCAAAACCCGATATGCCGCCTTTCGCGTAATACCCTACTATCCCCGCCATAGTATTTCGATCACGCTTGACGACTTCCTCCAACAACCCGAACCCACAGAATCCGACACCTCAGACACGGACAGCAGTGACGACGATGAATCCGGCGACGAGTCCGAGAAAGAAGAATAACAGATGCGTCTCTTTCCTCTATTATTTTATCTTATCACATTTTATCTGCATCTTATCTTATCAAAGCCACAGACACTCGTATATAGACTCAAACACGACTCTTATGATGCAAACAAATCCGACATAGCGGATAACGGACAACGGCTTACGCTGAAATCCGCCCGCTCGGACTTAGCTGATCAAGTCTTTTCCTTTCGGTTTTCTTTTCTTTTCTTTTCTTTGATTGAATCCGTTTTCTTATCTTATCTTATCCTCACTATCTTCGAGAGCACAAAGGAAAAATATATTCAAAAAAAAATAAAAACAAAACAAAACAAAAAGTCCGCGCTGTACAAAAAAGGAATTTATTTCGACCCGAGGAGCCGCGTGGAGATGACGTCGAGACGGGAGAGGATGTGGACTTGGTTGTGCCGAATCCGGTTCAGCTGCTGCACGAACCAAATATGCTCGCGGTTTACCTGCGCCCCGAACTCCCCCAACTTTTCCGCGACCGTAAAGATGTCCATATCCATGGACCCGACCTGACCACGGACGAAGTCGATCTGCTCCGGCAAACCCGCATCGAAAGCCGGCCGGTCTCCTGCATCGATTAGGCTTCCACGCTCCCCGTCCGACGACTCCTCGTAGTCCGACAACATCCGCTGACTCGTCGACGGCCGACTGGGCGAAACCCGGGGCTTCTTGGTGGTGACGACCTTGGCTGGGAGCTTGCGCTTTGTCGGTCTAGTCGGACTCCTCGCGCGTTTCTTCCCCTTGTGATCGACCTTGCGTCCCGCGCTTGCTGCAGCCGTCTTCGTCGACAACGTGCACCTTTTCTTCATCCCCTTACACCGGTCGCACACGTATCCCTCGATTCCTCGGCACGCGGTACCCGCGGTGTTGCAAGAGTCACACTGGAAAATCCGAAACGGCCGCATTAGCTGCGCCGGTTAATCCGAAAAGCCTTAGAAGGCGAAGACGTTTACTTACCCGAATCTCGTGCTCCACCACCTCCCCTTTGTCCCTCGACTTTCCTTTCGGCGCCTCAAACTCCTTGGTACCAGCTCGGAACCCCTTGGGTACATCCTCGTCCTCGTCGGAATCCATCGCCGAATTCGTCCTTGTTTGCCGGTACTCCATACCTAGGCCCCATCCACCCACCTCTACGCCCTTAGCCGGAGATGGCAACCTGCTGCCTAATCCATCGAAGGCCGGCCCCGAGTACGGCCCCTTCATACAAGCCTCCTCCCGTTCCCTCGCCTTCCGGGCCCGCGTCTCTTCTTCCATCAACTTCCAGTGCTCCTCCTCCCTCACCTTTCGGACTCGCTCTTCCTCCTCCCTCCTCGCGGATTCCTCCTCCCGTAACCTCCGGACCCGCGCTTCCTCCTCCCTCCTCGCAGACTCCTCCTGCTGTCTCCTCACCTCCTCCGCCCTCTGTCTCTCCTCCTCCTTGAGCCTCTTCTGCGCCGCCTGTTCCACCTCTCGCCGCTTGAACTCCACCCTATTCGCCAACCACTTCTCCACCTCAGCGATCTGCTCCGCGGCCGTCCCAAGGATCGGTGGCTGCACCACGGGATCGACCCCGGCCTCCCTCAGCTCGGTTAAGACGGCCCGTAGGTTCCTCTAAAAAGTAGTGTGGCGCAACCAGGTTAGAAAGCCGACAAGATGCGAACGAGAAAACTTACCACGGCTCGTCGGTATTGGATGAGCCACGACGCGGTGTCGTCCTCATAGCCGTCCCGGATTAGGTCCACGGTCGCCAAGCCAAGTCTCCGGAGGTCAGTCACGGCCGCAACGAGTTCCTCTCGCAGGTCAGCGCGGAGCCCGTCTTGGAAGGCGAAGAAGTCAGTGGACGACGACAAGGGAGAAGACATGATGGGATGGTGTTGACAGTAGAGTAGAAAGAAGAACGACGTTACTAGGCGCCACGGCGGAGCCCTTAAAAACTTTCGTGTTTGCCTCTATTTATCCGCCCACGTGACTTTGGTTCGAAATTTTTGACAAGTCCAGCCCAGCACCGGCCATACGGCTTCCGGATTCGCACGAAATCCCTCCCGCTTACGCACGGCTTTCACGTGGATCAATGAGACGATTCGAACCCGACGGTCAACCAGGGATGGTCTCTATTAGAACTCCCGGGGAGATGTAGAGGGTACAACCTCTGTGGCCACGGAATCCCATCAAAAGACGCACTTTACTACTCGTCCACGAATCCGTCCATCACTCCATCCTAATCCGGCGCACTCTATCCTAAAAACCGACAACAATCACACGTCAATTCCAGACAAGTCCGCACTCAAACCCGGACCCGAATCCCGAGCCCCTCTCTTACCGATCACAATGGCACCAATATACGTCGGAACCCTCTGCCCTCGGAACCCTCTACCCTCCAAGTCCGATCCAAAACCCGACCACTCCCGCAGTAGTATAAAGAGGACTCCCGCATACCCGTAATAAGTAGATACCTAGAACCCCAGAATCGATCCCTCGTAGTTCCCTTAGACTTGTACTTCCCATATCCACAATCACAAATCCTTAACCTCTTATATCGTTTCCCGTCGTTCCTGCCTCGTCTCCTCACCGTTACGTTCACCGAGTTGAAACCCGACGTCGGATTACGTCGGATAACTCCGGACTTCACCGGAAACTATCTCTTTATCTCTATTTACCCTCGGATTTCTATCCTCTTTGACTAGTCAATACTGACGACGCCCTTGTCACTATTACGCTGACCTGTATCTAGTATCCCCTTTTGGAGCTAGACCTGAACTACGCATCACATCGGTCTCCGCTAGAAATTCCCAAACCGGGTTTGGGTCGGTCTGAGACCGAACTTCCCCAACACTACTTGGCCAACCATACGGGAGGATGTCGCTTGCTATGTCGCAGGTTGCCCCGAATGCCAGATGAACAAACTAATGCGAGGAAAACAACTCAGACAATTACACCCTCATGAAATTCCACCATACAATTGGCATATGATATCTGTTGATATGATCAGACCATTGCCAGAATCACAAGGGTATGATGCCCTTTTAGTCATTGTCGATAAGTGTTCAAAACATCCCATCCTAATACCAACCAACATTACCCTGACCTCTGAAGGTTGGGCACAAATTCTCCATGATCATCAATTCAAACGTTTCAGCCTTCCTCATCGTATCATCTCTGATCACAGACCAGTCTTTGTATTGCAATTTACTAAAGATCTCTATCGACTCATTGGCATCAAAGGTCAACCGACAACTGCTTATCACCCACAAGCTGATGGTCAAACCAAATGCATGAACCAAGAAATCGAAATTTTCCTATGACATTTTACAAACTATCAACAAGATGATTGGGCCAATTGGATTTCTCTTGTTGAATTTGCCCTTGCCAATCGCACTTCCGCAACAGGTTTCTCCCCCTTCTTCACGACACAGGGACAACATCCATGGACTGGTGAATCAACAACACAAGAAATCACAAACGAGTCCATGCAACAATACATGGATCGCATGACCAAAGTTCAATCACAGGTTATGATTGCGTTACAAAAGCATGCGAGGTGATGACAGTTCAGTATGACAAACACAAGAAACCGACACCCTTTGTTGTCAGCAATAAAGTCTGGCTACAAGGAAAACATTTGACCAGCAATCAGCTGATGAAAAAACTTGATCACAAACAATACGGTCCATTCGAAATCATTGAGAAAATTGGTTCTTCTTCTTATCGTTTGTGTCTCCCACAATCGTGGCATATCTTTCCTGTTTTCAATGAAGCGTTGCTTCTTCCCGTTGTTCCTCCAACTTTTTCCACACAAGCAACAAAACAGTTATGACCACCACCTGATCTCATCAACAATGAAGAAGAATATGAGATCAAGGAAATCCTTGACCCCCGTATACGTCGTAACAAACTATTTTACCTTGTTCACTGGTTAGGTTATCCACACGATGAAGATTCTTGGATCCCAGAGTCGGAAACAAAGAATTGTCAAGAACTTGTTCGCCAATTCCATAAAGATCACCCTTGTGCTGTGAAACCTGTTCGCCTCCGCTCTTCTATCTTTACGATGATACACACCGTACGATCCTGGCCTCCGATTTGATATATCTCACGATTCTATGCGATTCACATCAACCTGACACTCTTCAACCTTGTGATCAAGTTACGACTATTGTGATCATCTGTGACTTTGGAGATCTTTAGTTATCGCATTTGGAAGTATTTCCTTTGTTTCCTTTGTTATACTTTCTTATGCATCGTCCCCTATACTCTTCCTTTATGATACATATGCCCCTCTCTCTTATATCCCCATATAGTATACTTCTTTCACCCCTCTTCCTTTGTCCTTACAGCTTATATACCTGCATGTATGAGCCACTAGACAGACAACACAGTTAACCCCCAGATAACCCACATACACCGTCCTTCCCCCTTCATCTCAGAGCCTATCCTTAGTCCTAGACATAGTCCCTTCACTTTATATTGCCTTCTCTCACCATCTGACCTTGCCATTTGTCTGCGACTTTCTTATTTTTATCGCACCTCTTCGATTTTTATTGCAACTCTCTTATTTTTATCGCACCACTTCGACTTTTATCGCAGCATTTATATTGAGTGTCTCACACCTTTCTATTCTTTCTCTTTTCTCTTCTATCCTAGTGTAGGCTTTCCGAAACTTCCTTGCACCTTTCTTAGCAGTTATATAGTTAGATTCCCTTCTTACTACCCCCACCTGTGCATCAATGATCCCCCCTGGAATGTCTTTACCATCTCAACAACTTTCCTCCGATTCCATTCTCCTTGCTATCTATCCGAAGCATGTCACATCTATTCTCACTAATATGAAAACGCATGAGTTCCGTAAATATCCTCTTCCTGACAGCATCCGGTATGCTTATCTTTATGAATCCACTCCCACTGATGCCATTACTATTGTCATTGAACTTTCTCCTTCGGTTCAGCCTCGCGACCCTTCTCATCAGTTTGCTTATTCCATCCTTACCACTTATTCCCTTCCCCACCCCATCCCTTCTTCTGCTTTTGCCAAACTTGATGTTCAGACTCCATATCATTTCACCTGTCTCCCTATTTCATTCACAGACCGGTTTCTGCCCACATGATCCTTGACCGGCCCTGAAGTTTTTTGGTTCTTATGTGTCATTTTTTCCTTTTTTTCTTTTTCTTTCCCGTCCTCGTTCATGCCTCATGCCTTTGACCACCATCTTGATATTGATCACCTTGACTTCTCCCCTTATCCCGCCAAGGATGTCCTTCGTCACCGTGTGCTCAAGAATACCCATTACCATCGTATTTTCCTCCAGGGTGAGGACAGCGATACTTGGGCAGTCTACGACTCCCTCTATGGTTCCCTGTTATGGATCGCTAGATCAGCGGGCTCCAGCAATAACCAACTAAAACAAGTCGAGATCAGACCAGAGGAAACTCAAGAGGAAAGGTGTATTCATGGTCTACCACTACTATACAGCAAGTAGCAGTCCAGGGGAGGGAGGAAGGCTAGGAAAGCGAACCAGGGAGAGAAAACCAGACTAAACGTGAGGAAAAGGAAGGGAAAAAGAGGAACAGTTCGAAGATGAAAGTTAAAATACAAAAGAGTTAGGGAATTGCCATGAAAGACAGACTACCAGGTCTGTATGTACAAACCAAGAGAGATGCAAGAACAATAAGGCTGTCCTGCAGATACAGCATGTCCATCAGTGTTTCAGGTAGTGATTGCAAGGAAATGGTTCGGAGCAATCAAGGGTCCAGACCCTGTGCCTCATGGTTGCCTCATGGTAAGGAGGTGAAACAATCCATGAGTGGATGCATCAGCAGGTACATGGTGAACATGAGGCAGACATGTGGATGTCATGTGGCTGAGTTCCTAGTTTGGGATGATGAGATTGGTTCGTCTTCCTGATGCTTTGCATTGGCAGTGGATGCCTGGCCAATATCAGCATACGACTATGAGTATGTGTATGTGGGATTGGGATGGAAAGGTGAACATGATGCTTCATCATTGGAGGCAGGAGAGAAGGCCAATCACTGCATGGGGAAGAACCATGATGGGGTCAATGCAGTGAACACTGGTAATCATACACCAGCAACTGTGGTTCCTGCAGTACAATAAGCAAGGGTGCTTCACATAACCCTTCTTGGCTGCAGGGTACTGGATGACTGAGATGTTGACTAGGTGTGGATATTCTCGACCAGTGGACTGGTACACAAAGGTGATGAAACATGTCGGAATGCAAGTCTTTGTGGAGCATCAAGGGAACTTGTCATACATGCGAGTTCGGGTTGTTAGCTGAGCACCGGCGGTCAGCTGATGAGAAGAAAGCGAATGAATGTGGAGGTGACATGTGAAGAAGAACAAGATGGTTGGCCAAGGTAGGTCAAAGGAGTCATTGGTTGTCAGCAACTATGACGGATCCGATGTCTGAGTCATTGTGGGGAGGTTGTGTTATCCGAATATAGGTTGCATAGATGTAGACACCCACAAGGGTGGAGATGCCAATAGAACATATCACAATCGTGGCGATGAGCTGGGCATCAAAGGTAACCATGAGGATTGGGATGACGTGTCAGTCTTCTTCGAAATAGGAAAGTCGATCAGTCATCAGGCACAAGGCTATTCATTCATCTGTGACAGGCACAAGGAACCGTGTAGGTGAATTGTGAAAGAACAATAACAATGTCATAAGCATATGGGTGTGGACATACAATCAGTCGGCGGAGAACCAGAGTATTCCGATTGCTGGGTATGATCAGTGGTTGGGTCACGGTGTAGCAGGGGCTGAGGGTCTCTGCTAGTCGCGAGGTGGGGAAAGCCCTGCTATCACTCTATCTAAGACAGGCTGAGTCTATGTCTACTAACTAATTGGGAAGTCAACTAGAGGTCATGTGATCTACTGACTAATCCTCCTGAGACCTCCTACTACATGTACCCCTGTTGAAAAATCCAGCGGCGTCCTCGTCGCTGATCGAAAACAAAAAAGAACCAAGACAAAAACTGAGAGCAAAAACAAAACAAAACAAAACAAAACAAAACAAAAAAGACAAAGCTAAGCTGGCCTGGTCCATCCTAGGGCCTGAAGTGCCCTCCTCAGATTGGAAAGTCGGGGATCACGATCCCAGTCAAGGTGCTCAGGAGGGCATGGGGTTGAATTGGCTGCAGCAAGGGGCTTGGTGATGATTGGTCGTCCAGGTGCAATGCCAGCTGGGTGGCTTCGTGTGATGATGGGGCCTGTGGGGGCAAAGAAAACACGTCGAGGGTGGGTCTGTGGCCATGGTCGTCAAATACAGCGCTGTAAAGTGGCGAATGGTCTTCGCGAGTTGGAATGGAGGGCTGAGAGGTCTCGGGGTGGGTATGTGGTTGCGAAAATGGGGTGGAGCGGGATTGCCACGGCGTCTTCGGCCCAATCGAACTGTGTGGGTGCAAATATGGGGCTACAGGTGTGGGCTGTCCTTGGGGGGATGTCAGTGCATGGGTGAATGGGTATGAACGTACGTTTTGAGCCGTTTTCGGGCTCTTGTTGCATCTTCTCCTCACTCTGACGCGTCTTCGCGTTTGCCCTTGTCCCGTTCTGCTCGCTCGTCTCCATCTCCCTTGGTGCGTCGTCTGTATCCGTGCTTTCCATGTCTTCGGATTCCTCGTATACATTGGCTCACGTTTCGACATCTTTGGGCCTTGGCGTTCGCAGTTGCGGCGTCTGGATGGCGACGTCATGACTCTGGGTTGGCGTGGGCGTGGGCAGGTATGTACTTGGGGTGGGCATGGGGTCTGGGGCATGTTTTGACGTGTCTTGTTGCACGGGCGCAAGGTCTTGGGCGTGTGTGGGCGGGAACTGGTCGGGCATTGATGCCGGCGTGGTGGGATCGCCTGTTGGGATGCGTATGGACTCGTTTTGTTGTAGGGGCACGGGGTTTCGGGTTGATATTCGTGTGTTGAGTGTCGGCCGTGCTGCTGTGGGCGATGGAGAGCGCGTTTGAGCGTGTCTGGGCGTGTTGTCATGTGAGAATGGGGCCGTTTGGGTGTGCATTGGGACATGAAGCGTGGTTGAGGGGCTTGGGACGCGTCTTGACGCGTTTTCCCGTGGGACTGGTGCCGTTTGGGTGCTTGACGATGACGTGGCGCGATTGGGCATCGTTTTCTGCGAGGGAGGGCTTGTTGGGCCGTGTTGGGATGCGTTCTGCGGCTCGTTCATCTGTACTGACGCGAATGCGAGAGCGGATGGAGTCGTTTGAGCTGATTTTGACGCATGGCGCGTCTTTTTCGGTGGGGGGGTACAGGTGTGGGCCGGTGAAGCTTGTGTGGTCGTTGATACGTAGGCGCACGGCGTTGTTTGTGTCGACGCGACTGTCTTGGTGGGTGGTTTATACTGCGTTGCTACTGAGAAGCTTAATGGCGGCGTCGTTTGTGTTGATGCGGTTGCGTGTGTGCGTGGTTCCGTTTGGACCGCTGTAGACGCCCTTGCCGGCGTCGTGTCCATCTGTGTTGTTGTGTGTACGCGGTTGGACGATGTCGTCTGAGTTGAAGCGGATATGCGTGGTTTCGATGCGATTTCTGTCTGCGTGGTGGTGGCTGCATACGTTACAACGGGCGTTCTAGGGGTTGCTGTCTGTATCGACGCGGATACGCTGGTAATCGGCGTGGTTTGGGATGACGTGGATGCGTAGGTATGCGGCGTCGTTTGCGTTGTGGGGGTGCAGGCACATGGGGTGTTGTCGCGATGCTCGGCCACTTTTCTTTTCTCGTTTCGTTTGCCGTTGAGTTCCCCTCGTTTGTATGCTCGTTTTATGTCTTCTTCGGCGCAACGTTGACCAAGGTCTTTTCCTTCCTCTAGACCGATTCTCTGGCCTTCGCTGAAGCCGGTTTCTTTTCCTTCGTTGAACCCTTTGCGCCTGCCGTCTTCGAAGATTGATAACATAAAAGTTTTGAGGTCCTTGATGCACATGACTGTGCCGTCCTCGGGTGAGTTGTTGATGTCTTCATTGTCGGGTTGTGCCGTGTCACTTGTCACCTCCGTGGGTGTCATTGGTGCTGTGGCATCAGCGGTTGCACTGGTTTTTGGGGCTGCAGTCGTTTTAGCGGCTTTTTTCGTAGTTCTTTTGTTATTGCTGGGTCCTGGCATACTGGTAGACAAAATAAATGTAGTGGAATTTTAAGAATGATCTCGGGGCTTGCGATGTAGGAACTCGGTGACTTGTATTTGATGGGGCTTTCGGTGTGGGCTTGTGTTTGATGAAGTTGCGTGGGGGCTAAACTCGTGTGTGAGGAGACTCTTGTGTGGGGGAACTCTTGCTGTGGCTCGTGTTTGATGTGACTTTTGCTGTGGACTCGCGTTTGGTGAGGAAGTTTTGTGTACTGTGATAAATCTGGGTCAAAAATGCGCTAGGATGAGAAAACAGGAGCTTGGGCAGGGTTCGAATCACTATCTCATCACCAGGTGTAGCAGGGGCTGAGGGTCTCTGCTAGTCGCGAGGTGGGGAAAGCCCTGCTATCACTCTATCTAAGACAGGCTGAGTCTATGTCTACTAACTAATTGGGAAGTCAACTAGAGGTCACGTGATCTACTGACTAATCCTCCTGAGACCTCCTACTACAACGGAGTATTCTTGTCTCTGGGTATGCGCACTGGTCATGGGTTGTGACAAGAACGGAATGGTCAGGTTTGGATTGTATCGTCTTTAGGTTCCTTCGGCTCCTGGTTGTGCATGAATGATTATGCATCTTCAAGTCATCCAATGGGAATATGGGGTCAACCCAAGAGTTCGGTAACAAGGTATCGTCCAATCAGAGCGTGGGACTTGGCACATCTTCATGGGAATGTAGAGGTCAATGGGTATCACGTGCTGTCAAAGTAAAAGACAGGGGCAAAGAGGTAAAAATCGTAACATTCCCCTAGCCTTTGTGGCTTCGATGCTGATACGCTATAGGAAGCTGTAAAGGGGGAGATCCCCAAACAAACTACCTATTAGGTGAATGCGAGGATGCGAAGATGTCTACTACACGTAGAAAGGTATAGAGAGATATAGAAACTACTATAAAGTTTCCGAACAATGCGAACGTACGTGTGACAGTTGCAATCAACTGTGTGACTTCACGAACACAGTCGTGACGAAGATATCGATATCGGATGAAGAGGATAGACAAACTCAAGACTTTAACTTGAGCTTGAAGCTAAAGGGGAGCTCTATAGCTCTGAGACTAAGATTGAAGGGGAGGGAAGTCGTAGATTTCTCTCTGTAAAGGAGGAGGGGGTTCTTTTTCTCTGTATCTAAACTACATCTCTTTATACTACTTCGATCGGAAGATCGGAACGGTATAAAATCAATAGAAAGGAGTAGTAATGATACTAAAAGGGGAAGGGGATAAAGGAATCAGAAGGTGAAACATAAGATGAAGAACAAAGAACAAAGGAAGATGAAAGGTAAATTGAATAAGAAAGAGAAACTAATATGAAAATACGTCCAAAATGATCGAAAGTGAGGTAGGAGGTGGATGGGATAGGGGAAATGAACCTCCGATAAAGGCGGGATTGGTCCGATATGAGATGGCTTTGTTCTGTGGGTGTGACCAGTTCGGAATCAATTGAAGTTGTTGAGAGGTGTTGGAAGAGTTCGCAGACATTTGTAAGATCGTGAGGTATCGGGATATGGTTGATGGAGAGGTATAGTACGTCCGATTTGTATATTCGGAGCATAGGATCGTATGATGCGTATCAACGTCCATGTTTCCAGAAACATAGACGGATTTGGCAGCACGACAGTAACGGGTGTTCGTGAATGCACGACGACGAAGGACATCCTTAGCAGGATAAGGGGTAAAATCAAGGTGGTCGATGTCGAGATGGTTGTCAAAAGTGCAAGGCATAAACAAGGTTGGAAAGGAAAAAGGAAAAAGTCAATATATAAAAACCGAAAAACTTCAGGGCTGGTCAAGAATCATGTGGGTAAAAACTGGTCTGTGAATGAAATAGGGAGATGGGTGAAATGATATGGAGTCCAAACATCAAGTTCAGCAAAAGCAGAAGAAGGGATGGGGTGGGGAAGGGAATATGTGGCAAGGATAGAATATGTGAACTGATGAGATGGATTGTGAGGTTGAACTGAGGGAGAAAGGGGAACCAGAGAAAGCTCGACGATTGTAGTAATGGCATCAGTGGGAGCGGACTCATAAAGGTAAGCATACCGGATGCCGTCGGGGAGAGGATATTTATGGAACTCGTGGGTTTTCATACCAGCGAGGATAGATGCAACATGTTTTGGATAGATGGCAACAAGAATGGAATCCAAAGAGAGTTGTCGGGATGGTAAGGACATTCCGGGCAGGATTGCAAAGATTGAAGAGCGAAGGTGAACAGGCTTTGCAGCACGAGGATGATCTTTGTGGAATTGACGAACGAGTTCCTGGCAATTTTTTGTTTCTGACTCTGGAATCCAAGAATCTTCATCGCCAGGATAGCCAATCCAATGAACCAAATAGAATAACTTGCTTTGACATATATGGAAATCAAGAATTTCTTCGATTTCGTATTCTTCTTCATTATCGATCAAGTCTGGGGGTGGTCGTATTTGTTTCATGACCTGTGTCGGGAAAACAGGAGATGTGAATGGGAGGAGCAATGCCTCATTAAAGACAGGGAAAATACACCAAGAAGAAGGTAGACGTAAAGATGAAGAACCAATCTTTTCAATAATCTCAAATGGGCCATATTGTTTGTGATCAAGTTTCTTCATTGGATGATTGCTGGTTAGATGTTTACCCTGTAACCAGACTTTGTCACCAACTACAAAGGATGTTGGTTTCTTGTGCTTGTTGTATTGATCGACATCGTATCGTGTGCTTTTTGTAACACAACAGTGACTTGTGATTGGACCTTGGTCATACGATCCATATACTGTTGTACGGATTCATTAGTGATTTCTTGTGCCGACAATTCACCAGTCCATGGATGTGGTAAAGAAGGGAGAGAAGCCTGTTGTGGAAGTACGATTGGCAAGGGCAAATTCGGCGAGAGAGATCCAATCAACCCAATCATCTTGTCAATAATTTGTGAAATGTTGTAGGAAGATCTCAATTTCTTGGTTCATACGTTTGGTTTGACCATCAGCCTGTGGGTGATAAGCAGTTGTCAGTTGACCTTTGATGCCAATGAGTCGATAAAGGTCTTTTGTGAATTGTGATACAAAAACTGGACCGCAATCAGAGATGATACGGCAAGGGAGACCAAAACGTTTGAATTGGTGATCTCAGAGAATTCGTGCCCAACCTTCAGATGTAAGGGCGATATTGGTTGGTACCAGGATGGAATGTTTTGATCGTTTATCAACAATGACCAAAAGGGCATCATATCCTTGTGATTCCAGTAATGGTTCAATCATGTCGATGGATATCGTATGCCAATTATACGGTGGAATCTCGTGTGGATGTAATTGACTGAGTTGTTTGCCACGTACTGGCTTATTCATTTGACAGTCGAACCAGCGACATCTTCATGGATTGTTGGCCAGGTTGTTTGTCGTTGAATAAGTTCAATTGTTTTATCACCACAGCCAGGATGGCCAGCAATTGGGGTATCATGATGTTGTGAAATAATATCAGCAACGGAAGGAACAGGGACAGTAATGGTGGCAAAGAGGTGATCCAGTAAACCAATAAGATTTTGATTATGGTTTTCTATGGGGGTGTGATCAACATGTCAAGAGAGAAGATCAGCCTTTTTGTTTTGGCTTCTGTTATGGATTGCTAGATCAGCGGGCTCCAGCAACAACCAACTAAACCAAGTTGAGCTCAGACCAGAGGAAACACAGGAGAGAAGGTGTATTCATGGTCTACTACTACTATACAGCAAGTAGCTGTCTGGGGAGAGAGGGAGTCTAGGAAAGTGAACCAGGGGGTGGAAACCAGACTAAACGTGAGGAAAGGGAAGGGAAAAAGAGGAACAGTTCGAAGATGAAGGTTTAAGTAGTGAAGAGTTAGGGAAATGCCATGAAGACAGACTACCGGGTCTGTAGGTACTAGTGGGGTGTGGGCCATTGCTTTGCATGGCAAGTTACTCGTCCCTTTTTGGCAATGAGAACATCAGGTATATTAAGACTGGTATATGAACACTGTAACATTATTACCACTGCATGATAGTAAACCAATATTTGCAAAGTCATCTATGTTCCCTTCATTACCACAAAAACAATACTATTTATATACCATCCTGAACACACAACTCTGTTGACAAATTTGCAAGTTGTAACACTTTCAGTTACCCCAATTCCCTAGCAGTTTGTTGTAATTCCTATCTAAGAGCTATAAAATGTGCTGGTCTTTCCAGGGGTTGAATATTGGTCCCTGGGCTCTAGCTTGGGATGTCCCAGGCCTAGCTTGTGCAAAGTGTATTTCAAAGAAATCCTGGTCCATTGACCCAGGGATGCTTGGTCTGATTCCTATAATTTATTATCAAAGAGCCATACAAATCTTGCATAAAGAAGTTGACATGTGTTCAGGAAAGTTGTTGTGGTTACTTGGTATCAAAGATCACTGCTGAAGATGTGTAAAACATCATTCAACCAGGGTGTTGCAAGTTTTCTACATGTTTCCTGTATTGAGTTTCTGACCCACTGGCTGTAAATAAAATGCACATCCATGTACAGGCTATTTGACAATGGTTTGTGACAATGTTATATTTATTTGATATCTAAGTACTTGGAAAACATTGTGGAACAGTTGTCAAGAGGCTGAACACTGGCTGGAATGGGGTAGTATAACTATCTACAACCTATGTCACAAATGGTCATGAGATCTGTTGTCCTACCAATGGATGACAAAAGAATTCCGCGACCATCTACAGCCAATTTGACAGAAATTGAGGCCATTTCTTGTATATATTGAATTGCTCATGACTGGGAAAGCTTCGCCAACAGTTGTCAAACAGTCTGAAGACTGCTCAACAAGGGTGTGAGTGCTGTTATGCATTTTTGTTGTATTGTTTTCTGATCAACTAGCCATGAGACAGGTGTACAACCATCTACAGCATGGTTAACACATTGGCATGACATGGATTGCATTGATTCTCTTGTCCACTGGTCATAAAGAAATTCCATAACCATCTAGAGTGGTAGTAGATTGTGATTACATTTCTTGCATTTCAGTAATTCTTTATGACTGGGAAACCTCTGTCGAACACTTGACAAAGGGTTGAACACTGTTCATTATGGGCTTGGGAGGTGTTATATATTTTCCTGATATTTATTGTTCTAGCAACTACTCATAAAACTTTTGTATGTCCATCTACAGCACATTTCATGCTTGGGGATGACCTTGGTCATGTTGAGTCTCTTGTCCACTTGACACAAATCAATGCCACAGCTATCTACAGCCTATTTGACAGATGTTGACAATATCTCTGGTATGTATTTAGTTTTTTGTAACTGGGAAACCTTTCCCGAACAGTTAATGAACAGGCCAAACACTGTTTATCAGGGGCCTGGGAGCTGTGACAGATTTTGCATATATTTGTTTTCCTAAGAACTAGCCATAACACAGTTGTACACCCCTTGCAACATATTTGAGATGTCGGGATGACATTGGTTGAATTGATTCTCAAACCCACTGGCCATGAATGAATTACACAGCCATCTACAGCACATTTGACAGATGTTGACAACATCTCTTGTGTTGATTTAATTTTTTATGACTGGGGAACCCCTGCCAAACAGTTGACAAATGGCTGAATGGCATTCGACAAGGGCGTGTAAGCTCATACAGAATTTGCTTATATTTATTTCCTTACCAACAAGTCATACAACTGTTGTACAACCATCTATAGCATATTTAATACATGGGCATGGCACGGTTGTATTGATTCTGTTGTCCACTGGCCACAAATAAATTCCACAACCATTGACAGCATATTAGATGGGTGCTGACAATGTTTGTAGCATTTATTTAATTTTTTATGACTGGGAAACCCCTGCTGAACAGTTGACGAACGAATCAAACGGCGTTCGGCAAGCCTTTGTAAGCTTATACAGAATTTGCTTATATTTATTTCCTTACCAACTAGTCATACAACTGTTGTACCACCATCTATAGCATATTTGATACATGGGCATGGCACAGTTGTATTGATTCTGTTGTCCACTGGCCACAAATAAATTCCACAACCATTGACAGCATATTAGATGGGTGCTGACGATGTTTGTAGCATTTATTTAATTTTCTATGACTGGGAAACCCCTGCCGAACAGTTGACGAACAAATTGAACGGCGTTCGGCAAGCCTTTGTAAGCTTATACAGAATTTGCTTATATTTATTTCCTTACCAACTAGTCATACAACACTTGTATGGTCCTACATATTGCATATTGAACACATGGGCATGAGATTGGTTGTCCTGATCCCCTTATACACTGGCTACCAATAAATTCCGCAACCATTGCCAGCATATCATACAGATATTGATGACATTGCATGCAATTATCTTGATTGCTCATGAATAGGAAAATTCTCCTGAACAGTTATTGACCAGGCTAGATTGTCATTCCTTCACATTGTGCAACAGGTATTTGCAGGCCATTAGAAATTAAACAAGTACAGCAAAAACCTTCAACATCCATCCAAATTGTGGGCTGTATATGGCTCTGGAATTTATTTGTGGCCAGTGGACAACAGAATCAATACATCCGTGCCATGCCCATGTAGTAAATATGCTATAGATGGTGGTACAACAGTTGTATGACTAGTTGGTAAGGAAATAAATACAAGCAAATTCTGTATGAGGTTACAAAGGCTTTCCGAACGCCATTCAATCCGTTCATCAACCGTTCGGCAGGGCTTTCCAAGTCATGACAAATTAAATAAATGCTACAGATGTCGTCAACATCCTTCTAATGTGCTGTCAGTGGTTGTGGAATTTATTTGTGGCCAGTGGACAACAGAATCAATACATCCTTGCCATGCCCATGTATTAAATATGCTATAGATGGTTGTACAACAGTTGTATGACTTGTTGGTAAGGAAATAAATATAAGCAAATTCTGTATGAGCTTACACACCCTTCTCGAATGCCATTCAGCTGTTCGTCAACTGTTCGGCAGGGGGTTCCCAGTCATAACAAAGTAAATAAATCCTACAAATGTCATCAACATCCAACTAATATGTTGTCAATGGTTGTGGAATTTATTTGTGGCCAGTGGATAAATGAGCACAACCAATGTCATGCACATGTGTTAGATATGCTATGGATGACCCTACAACAGTTGTATCAGACCAATCCAGACCAAGCTCCATTGTAATCCAAGACCTAAACAAGCAACAAATCTTCAACTTTGAAAGTCTGTATGCCAGCCCATCATGTGAGTTCTGGAGTTTCTTCTTACTACACTTCCTACCCTCAATTAACCAAGCAAGTTGGGAGAATGGAGCTCATTCCACATTCCAAATTCAGCAGCTCTGACGAATTCAGTAGCTTTGATCCAGCTACCTTATTGTTCTTACTGATTAGGTCAACAAGTTCTCACAGTTACAAGAGGAAAAACTCACACAGTTTCATAATTATTCCCAGGACTTCAAATTTGTTCCCACAGTTTGTTAAATTTATTCCCACGGTATGGCGAATTGGTGTTTGTGGTGTTTGCGACCCTGAAGTGAAAACTGACTGTATACAAAACGATTCCCTAATAGGGACTCGTAACAAATCGAGAGAGATGTAAGAACAATAAAGCTGTCCTGAAAATACAGCATTTCCACCCGTGTTTCAAGGAGTGATTGCAAGGAAATGGTTCGGAGCAATCAAGGGTCCAGACCCTGCGCCTCATGGTTGCCTCATGGTAAGGAGGTGAAAGGATCCATGAGTGGATGTGTCAGCGGGCACATGATGAACATGAGGCAGCCATGTGGATGTCATGTGGTTGAGTTCCTAGCTTGGGAATGATGAGATTGGTTCGTCTTCCTGATGGTTTGCATTGGCAGTGGATGCCTGGCCAATAGCAGCATACAACTAGGAGTATGTGCATGCAGGATCAGGATAGAAAGGTGAATGTGATACTTCATCATTGGAGGCAGGGGAGAAGGTGAATCACTGAATAGGGAAGGGAAGAACCATGCAATGAACACTGGTAATCATACACCAGCAACTGTGGTTCCTGCAGTATGACAAGCAAGGGTGCTTCATATAACCCTTCTTGGCTGCAGGGTACTGGATGACTGGGATGTCGACTGGGTATGGATATTCTCGACCAGTGGACTGGTACACAAAGGTAATGAAACATGTCGGAATGCAAGTCCTTGTGGAGCATCAAGGGGGCTTGTCATACATGTGAGTTCGGGTTGCTAGTTGAGCACCGGCGGTCAGCTGATGAGAAGAAAGGCGAATGAATGTAGAGGTGACGTGTGAAGAAGAACAAGATGGTTGGCCAAGATAGGTCCAAGGAGTCATTGGTTGTCGGCAACTATGACGGATCCGATGTCTGAGTCATTGTGGGGAGGTTGCATTATCCGAATATAGGTTGCATAGATGTAGACGCCCACAAGGGTGGAGATGCCAATAGAACATATCACAATCGTGGCGATGAGCTGGGCATCAAAGGTAACCATGAGGATTGGGATGACGTGTCAGTCTTCTTCGAAATAGGAAAGTCGATCAGTCATCAGGCACAAGGCTATTCATTCGTCTGTGACAGGCACAAGGAACCGTGTAGATGAATTGTGAAAGAACAATAACAATGTCACGAGCATATGGGTGTGGACATATGATCGGTCGGCGGAGAACCAGAGTATTCTGATTGCTGGGTATGATCGGTGGTTGGGTCATGGAGTATTCTTGTCTCCGGGTATGCACATCGGTCATGGGTTGTGACAAGAACGGAATGGTCAGGTTCGGATTGTATCGTCTTTAGGTTCCTTCAGCTCCTGGTTGTGCATGAATGGTTATGCACCGTCAAATCATCCAATGAGGACATGGGGTCAACCCGAGAGTTCGGTAACAAGGTATCGTCCAATCAGAGCGTGGGACTTGGCACATCTTCGTGGGAATGTATGGGTGTCACGTGCTGTCAAAGCAAAAGGGCACAAAGGTAAAAATCGTAACAGCTTCCTTTTCAATGTAATAAACAAAAATTGTAATCCTGCAAGAATGCAACCCATCGTGCTTGTCGTCATGTAAGATTTTGTGGTTGTCAATAATAAGCAAGATTCTGGTGATCGGTATATATGTCCAGTTGTTGTTCCACGCCGAGGAGAAATTAACGCCAACCCTCAAAGCAACGAATGATTGCCAACAATTCTTTGTTGTAGACATCGTAATTTCTTTTGGCAGGAGACACTGTTGTCGACATGAATGCGACAGGGTGAAAAACCCCATCTGGTTGTTCTTGGGATAAAACAGCACCAGTCACAAAGTTGGAAGCATTGCATTCAATCATGAATTTACCCATTTGAATCAGTAGAACAAGGATTGGATTGGTGGTAATAATATGCTTCAACTGTTCAAATGCAATTTGTTGTTCAGGGCCCCAATTCCATTTCATGTTACCGGTGAGAGAGTTTAATGAAAGAGCATGTTGTGTGTAGTCTTTGACAAAACAATGATAAATTTTGAGGAAACTGAGGAATGATTGTAATTCCTTTTTGTTCTGTGGTACTGGCCAGTCTGTAATGGCTGTGGTTTTGACCGGATCCATACAGACATGTCCATCTTCAACAATCAAACCGAGATATTCAACATGAGTGGAATTGAAAGTGCATTTCTTTGCTTTGAGGAAAAGATTGTTGTCGCGGAAAATCTGTAGGACACATTTTGTTCATTGATACGCATCATACGATCCTATGCTCCGAATACACGAATCAGATGTACTATACCTCTGCATCGACCACATCCCGATATCTCACGATCTTACGAACATCTGCGAACTCTTCCAACACCTCTCGACAATGATCGATTACTTCCGAACTTGTCACAGCATTAGGACAAAGCCATCTCGTATCGGACCGATCCTGCCTTTATCGGAGGTTCATCCCCCCTATCCCATCCACCTCCTACCTCACTTTCGATCATTTTGGACGTATTTTCATATTAGTTTCTCTTTCTTATTCAATTTACCTTTCATCTTCCTTTGTTCTTTGTTCTTCATCTTATGTTTCACCTTCTGATTCCTTTATCCCCTTCCCCTTTTAGTATCATTACTACTCCTTTCTATCATTATATACCGTTCCGATCCTCCGATCGAAGTAGTATATAAAGAGATGTAGTTTAGATACATAGACAGAAGACCCCCTCCTCCTTCTCAGACACAGAGAAATCTATGACTTCCCTCCCCTTCGATCTTAGTCTCAGAGCTATAGAGCTCCCCTTTAGCTTCGAACTCAAGTTATAGTCTTGAGTTTGTCTATCCTCGTCACCCGATATCGATATCTTCGTCGCGACCGTGTTCGCGAAGTCGCACAGTTGATCGCAACTGTCGCACGTACGTTCACATCGTTTGGAAACTTTATAGTAGTTTCTATCTCTCTCTATACCTTTCTACGTGTAGTAGACATCTTCGCATCCTCACATTCACCTAATAGGTAGTTTGTTTGGGGATCTCCCCCTTTACAGCTTCCTATAGCGTATCATCGTTCCTTGTGTTCATTGAGATCTTTTGAGAATATAAGTAAATCGTCCATATATATCATGAGCCATCCTTCATGAATTTCGTATTGGAAGATGTGGTTCATCATTCACTGAAATGTTGGCAGTGAATTCTTTAGTCCAAAGAACATAACGGTCGGTTCGAATAGGCCTTTTGGTGTTAAGAAAGCGGCCTTTTGTTTGTCACCCTCACGGATGCGTACATTGTTGAATCCCCATCGTACATCGAGTTTGGTGAAATACTTTGCATCAGCAAGTTGATTGATGATATCTGTGATAAGAGGAAGAGGATACTTGTCATCAATAGTATTGGCATTTAACCAACGATAATCCTGTATCAGTCATAATTCATTTGCGTCTTTCTTCGCAACAAGAAGAAAGGGGAAGTGTATGGAGATTTTGACAGACAGATCCAACCAGTTTTCAGGTTGTCATCGAGGAATTCATCCAGTTTCTTTCATTTGGGAATGGATAAGGGATAGAGTTTGCAATAATGATTCAGGTGCATCAGGTTTCATATTAATGGCATGATCCCATGGTTTACAAGGTGGAAGTTCGTCAAATGAAGATGGTTCAAAGACATCACGAAACTCCAAGTAATGTGGAGGAACAAGTTCATCGATGGTATGTTCCATCGTTCCGGTTGCCTTTTGTGCAAGTTCCATTGATTTAGTCATGACAAAATTCATCTATGCTGGAGTAGGCCAAACAATGGTCTGGAAATCAACAGTTCGGATGGTACTCGGTTTTCCACATCCGCTGAGACAATGAGAAAATGAGACTTCATTGGTGTGCCAGTCTATTTCGGGGTTATGTTTCTTTAGCCAATCGAAACCAAGGAAAATATCCATCTTTGCCAAGGAAAGAACAGCACAACGGATGATTTCAGAATGATTACCCAAACGAAGACGGAGTTCAACATATTCAGTGATTTGTCCATTCTTTTGTTTTGAACCATCGCTAGTATATGCATCAAACGGTTGTTCATATTTTCTTGTTGGTAGGTTATGTGCTTTGACAAAGCCAGAATTGATGGCAGTGAGTGTACAACCAGAATCAAGCATACATTTGACGGGATATTGTCAATTATCTGTAGTTGTTGCGGCAAAACCATAAAGAATAAGAGAAAGATGAAGAGCCATTTCTGTTTTGGTGGATGCGATGAAATCAGGATCTCGTTGTGGCATTTCTTCCTCTAACCAAGATACTGCGTCAGCTAAAGGTATTCAATGTAATCGGAATACTGTTGCTGGTGAAACCTTCATCACCCATTGGCCGTGTATATCATAATCAAGAAGAAGTTCCAGAGCAATGGGCATTGAAGAATTTCATAATGCAATTATTGGTTCTTTTGCAGTGAATTCAGATTCGATTTGTGTTGTCTTTGGCCTGGCCCCGGGATCTCACCTTGGACCACTTGACAGCAGATCAACTTCGACGCCCATGATCTTTTCTTGGCGTGTAGCACAATTTTGGATCTGTGCTGTCTGAATTGTGAGTATGCGTTGTTCGACTTCATTCATTTTATATGTTGCTCGTCATTTATCGGTCCGTGTGACGAGTGGAATCATTTCGCGCATCTTATGGAACTTTGGTTTTACAAGAATTTCTTCAATGACCTGTGGTTCTGAAACAGGTGTCTTCAGTTCTTTTCGGAGGTCTTTCAGCTGAGAGAATACTCGATTGTATTGTTTGAGAAAATGTATTTGTGCTGATAAACTAGCAAGCGTTGGAGAGGGTCGGGGGCTGCTGAGGGACTCTCCGAGGGAGTCTTGCTGGAAAGCACGCAAAGACTAGGATGGATCTCTGTCTACCACATCTGGAAGGCTACTGACTACAACAAACCGTGGGAACTAGGTCATGTGACAGATCAGGGACACCTACTACAAGTGCCCCCTCTCTCTGTAGCGACGCCCTCGTCGCTATCAGCAAGGGGTGAGAGAAAAACGAAAGGAACAAAAGAAAAATCAGTCCAAAAAGAGAGCTCAAGAAAACTACCTAGGTCTCATCCAACCCAAAGCTACAAGGGCTTGACTCAAGTCACGAAGGCAGGGGTCATGATCCCAATCGAGGTATGTTGGGTTGGCAGGGGGAGAGTGGACTGAGACAGGTCGCACGATGACAGGTCTCCCTGGGCCAATGCCCCGTGGGTAGCTTCTAGTAATTATGGGACCGGTGGGGGGGATAAATACTCGTCAGAATTGAGCTCGGGGTCGTGATCGTCGAATACGGCGCCGAAGGGTGGCGAACGGTCTTTGCAAGTTGGTATGGAGGGCCGAAAGATCGTGTGGTGGCCATGTGGTTGGAAAGACAGGGTGAACAGGGATTGACATGGCATCCTCGGCCCAGTCGAATTGGGTGGGGACAGACGTTGGCGTGGGGCTGGGCAAACGAATGGGGCCATTCGTGGCTCTCTGTTGGGTCATCCTGTCATTCCGCCGTGCCTCGCTCGTCTCCTCTGTCCTCGTGGTATCCGTCTCCTCGTCCCTCACGCTGTCTCCCTCTCTCCCTCTGCTCTCATCCTCCTCCGTTGTCTTAGGCTCGGCGTGCGCGTCAGCTCGCGTTTCAACGCCGTTTGGCCTCGGCGTTTGCACTTGCGGTGTCTGGATGGCGGCATCGTGGTTCTGGGCTGACGTGGGCACCAGGGTCTGGGGCGCGTCCGGGCGCGTTTTGTTGCATGGGCGTGGGGTTTTGGGCCTGTGGGGGCGTGAACTGGTTGGATACTGGCGCTGGCGCGTTGGAATTGCGGTCTGACGCGTGTATGGATGCGGTCTTTGGCGGGGCTGGTGGATCTGGGGTCGACACGGGTGTGTGGTGTGTTGGGGTGTGCCGGGGCGCGTTTTCACGCGAGAATGGAGGTGTTTGAGTGGGTGTTGACACGCGGTGCGTCTTGCGTTCAGTGCTGGGCGAGGGGGTGCGTGTTGGGACACACGCGTTTGTTTCTGGTGATGGTGGGCATGTTGGGCCTTGCGGGGACGCGTTTTTGCGCGTGGATGCGGCCGTTTGGGTGCTTGACGACAACGTGGCATGCTCTGGTGTGGCCGTCGTCGTTTTCGATGTGTTTGAGTCTGGGGGCTCGTCTGTCTGCACGGACACGGACGTGCAGGTGGATGGGGCCATTCCGCTTGTGGTTGACACGTGGTGCGTCGTTTTTGGTGTATGCGGGTGCACTGGGGTGGCGACTGCGGTTGAGCCGATGGGTGGTGTCATCTGTGCTGTTGCGGTTGCGTAGGTGGGTGCCGTTTGGGTCGACACGGAAATGCCATTGGTGGGTGATGTTTGTGTTGAGGCGGATGCGGTGTGCGCTTGCTGAACAGAAACGGAGGCACTGGCACGGGGTTGCGGCTGGTTTGCTGCGTCTGTCTGTGTTGACGCTGATGTCCGCGTTGGTGGTGCCTTTTGGGTCGATTCCCAACAAGCGGATTCCTCTGCAATGCCTAGCGCGAGTCCTTCCTGGACTCCTTGCGTTCAGCCCTGTTCAAAACAAGAAAAGATTAACTTCTCGAGGTCTTTGATGCGCACGACGTCGCCGTCTTTGAGCTGGGAACCTGAAGTGACGGGTGTAGGCTCGCGTTGGTCTGTAACACTAGTAGTTGAGGATTTTTTTGTTGTTTTCTTTTTGTTTGTCATGGCGAAATAAAATGTGAAAAGTTCTCGGTGCTCAGTTCTCGGTTCTCGGTGCTCAGGCTCTGAAAGTTCTTGGTACTCGGTTCTCGGTGCTCGAAGTTCTGAAAGTTCCCTGTTCTCGGACAATAAAGGGCTCGGTTCTTGGTATTCAATGTGCAGAAATGTTCTGGGGGCTCGAAAAAGCGCTGAAGGGGCCAGGAAAAGATGGAAAAGCTCGGAAATCACAGGGATTCGTTGGCAGAGTTCGAATCCGCTCTCATCACCACGTTGGAGAGGGTCGGGGGCTGCTGAGGGACTCTCCGAGGGAGTCTTGCTGGAAAGCACGCAAAGACTAGGATGGATCTCTGTCTACCACATCTGGAAGGCTACTGACTACAAGAAACCGTGGGAACTAGGTTGTTACAGATTGTCTACGGGACGGCTCCGACAACAAACTAACTCAAACTAATCTTCGAGTGAAGAGAGGGAGAAGGGGGTAATATTGATCTGGTGTGGTAAACCAGACTAAACGTAAAGTACAATGTACATACAGCGATGATATATAAAGGAACAAACTTGAGGGGAGGCATTACTCTATCGTCCAATGGCATAACTCCCTCTTATCTTCAGCCAATAGCATTAAGCTCTCTTATCTTGGGTGAGTAAGCGCGATGTGATTGGACGATAACCAGACATGTGATTGATCATACATGTGGTGATGTCAAAGCGCGAGAACTTGGAACCGAAGGAACGGTAGCCAATGGGATCGTGGGACTTGGCACTTCATCGTGGGAAAGTGATCGTGGGAATTGAGCGATGAGTAAGCGGGCAATTGGGCGAAAAGGTAACAATACCCCCCCCACAAGGTTCGCGTCTGCGCGAACAAGAATGGGGAAGACAAAGGAAACTAAACAGAACGAATAGAGGGTATATCAGGGACGGACCATGTGCCATACATGGCGGCCAGCAAGGCTGCTCAGGGCAGACTGTGTCGGGGGGTCGCAGATCTGGCAGATAAAATATAACATAGCCAACAACAGAAAGGAGGTCTCCAAACCCCCAACTCTGTACATCATAGTTTAACGTCATCGCGGACGAGCGAGTATCAGAAGATGCAGAGGAAAGGGTTGACGGGGTGATCGGAGAGGAGACAGGGTGGCACCTCACAGAAACGAAGAGGGGGTAGAACGTCGTACCGATCCCACAACAAAGCCGAAGGAAGGGGGGTGCACATATGATGCATCATGACAACCGGATATGCGTATGTAGACAGCCGTCCATCATTGAAGGCAAGATTACTGAGGCCACCTGCAACATCACGGAGGTGACCACAAGTACTTGGTGTACCGACAGTGATGACATGGGTGATCGCATTCACTTCGCCAAGCTTGAATAACCACAGACGACGAACTGAGGTTGGGAAGGCAAAAGAACCAAAGTCGTGATTCTCCTGACATGAGAGGAACGAAGTGATGACTTTTGGTTCGACGGATACGATGACATCAGTGGCTGGGGAGCGTAATGGGGAAGCATCGACGGGGCGAGGAATGATCGAGATGCGAAGACTAGCTGATGTCGGTGCACGAGGATGTAGCTGATGGAACTCGGAGACAAGTTTTTTACAGTTCTTTGTCTCCGAGGCAGGTATCCATGAATCTTCTTCACGGGGGTAACCCAACCAATGGACGAGATAGAATAGACGATTCCGACGAACAACGGAATCGATGATTTCTTCGATTTCATATTCTTCTTGTCCGTCAATGATTTCTGCGGGTGGTTGCGGTAATGTGACGGCTTGCTGGGGAAAGGCAGGTGGGACATAAGGGGATAGAAGAACCTCATTGAAGATGGGATACTTCTTTGACCATGTCGACGGAAGTTGTAATTCGTATGACGACCGTCCTACTTTTAACTTCTTGGATGGGCGTAAAGAATCGATATTTGTAGATTCCAGCCATACTTTGTCACCAGCTTCGTATTCCGGGGCGGGACGATGTTTTTTGTCATAGAACTTCTTCATCTTTTCTTGTGCTATGACCAAAGCGTTTGATGCTTGTTCCTGTATACCATTCATTCATTCTGCGAATGAGGCGGCAGATTCATTGACGATCTCTTCTCTGACTGGCTCCTTTCCTTTCCAGGGATGGAAACCCATTGTTGCGTAGAATGGGGACATGCCAGTAGACGAAGATTTGTGATTGGCCAGGGCAAATTCTGCTAAGGCTAACCACTCAGCCCAATCATCTTGTCGTTGGTTGATGAACAAACGGAGATATGTTTCGATTTCAGCATTGGTTCGTTCAGTCTGTCCATCCACTTGTGGGTGATATGCGGTCGTCGGATGTCCGACGATTCCCAGCAGACGATTCAATTCTTTCATAAAACCAGATACAAACTGTGTCCCAAGGTCGGAGATGATAACATGAGGCAGTCCAAATCGCTTGAAGACGTGATCACGGTATAGTCATGCAGATCCTTCCGAGGTCAACATGGTAGTTGTAGGGATAAGGACTGATTGTTTCTTCAGCTTATCCATTACCACCAGAATGGCATTGAAACCCTGCAATTCAGGTAAAGGGCCGATTAGGTCCATCGTGGCGGTATGCCATGGATATGGAGGGATTACATGGGGATGTAATAGTCCGGGCTTCTTTCCTTGATGTATCTTTTTCTGTTGACAGGGTAGACATGCTGCAACATATTTATTGACATCGGCACGGAGAGAAGGCCAAGTGAAATATCGAGCAACGGCCTTGAATGTATTTTCTTGTCCGGGGTGTCCAGACAGAGGAGTATCATGATGTTCTTGTATGATTTCTCCTCGAAGATGATCGTCCTTCGGGACATATAACAAATTGTTATGATAGATCAATCCGTCATCCATATACTTCCATGGGGAGTCAGGATCCTTCAATCCTTCACTGACCTGTTCATCCAATTGGGATCCATATTTGACGAATTGTTCTTGCCATTGAGGGTTCATCGTGGTGGTGTCAAGTGAAGCTATGAACAAGGAGTCAGGGAGTGTGACAACATCTTTATTGTCGTTGAGACCTCGGTCGTGGTCAACACGCCTAGAAAGCAAGTCTGCCTTGCGGTTTAGGGTTCCAGGACGATGATGAAGCTGGAAATTATAATCCTGGAGGAAAGAGATCCATCGGGCTTGTCGTTGAGTCAGATTTTGTGGCTGCCTAAAATACGTGAGGTTTTGATGATTGGTATAGACATCGATAATTTCTGGTGCACCAAGAAGGAAATGTCACCATTGTTCGAAACATCGGATGATCGCGAGCAATTCCTTATCATGGACATCATAATTCCTTTCCGCAGGGGACATGCTGTTTGATAGGAACGCCACTGGGTGCCATGTGCCATCATCTTGTTGTTGTGATAGGATGGCACCAGTAGCGAAATCTGAGGCATCACATTCGATCTTGAATTTTCCATGATTATTAGGAATAACGAGAACAGGATCCGTCGTGATGATCCGTTTCAGTTCCTCGAATGCGACTTGTTGTTCCGTGTTCCATTCCCAATCTTTTTTGCCGGTCAGGGAATTTAGAGGCAACACAACCTGTGCAAAATTCCGAATGAATCGTCGATAGAAATTGAGAAAACCCAGGAATGACTGTAATTCCTTCTTGTTTTTTGGGACAGGCCAACCGGTTATTGCATCAGTTTTGGTCGGATCCATTCGTACTTTTCCATGTTCGACTATGAGACCGAGGTATTCCACACGTTGTGCATCAAATGTACATTTGCTGATCTTCAGGAATAATTTGTTATCTCGGAACTTCTGTAATATCTGGCGTGTTCGTTCTTGATGTTCCTCCAGATTTTTGGAGAAAATGATGACATCATCCATGTATATGTGTAGCCAGCCCGCCTGTATTTCATATCGGAATATATGATTCATCATCCTTTGGAACATAGGAGGAGAATTCCGTAGACCAAAGAACATTACTGTGGGCTCGAATAGTCCTTTTGGGGTCAGGAATGCGGCTTTATGTTGATCGCCTTCTTTGATCCGTATATTGTTGAAGCCCCATTGGACATCTAACTTCGTGAAGTATTCTGCACCATCGAGTTGATTTATGATGTCATCGATCAATGGCAATGGATAATTGTCTGGGATCGTATGTTCATTCAGTCTCCGATAATCTTGTACACCACGTAATTCGGTTGCATCCTTTTTATGTACGTAGAAGAATGGTGAGGCGTAAGGCAATTTCGACAGTCTAATCTTGCCAGCTCTTAGATTTTCATCAAGGAACTCATCAAGTTTCTCGCGTTCTGGGGGCAACAGCGGATACAATTTACAGTTCAGGTGATCGGGTGCATCCGGTTTCAGATTGATTGCATGATCCCATGGTCGAGATGGTGGCATCGAGTCAGTGGCCTTGGGATCGAAGACGTCGGCATAATCTTTGTATACATCCGGTAATTGGTCGACGATGGATTGTTCTGGCTTTTGTTCTCCTGTGGTCATCTTGGCATGAGCCAATTCTGTAGATTTGGTTTGGAATGCGCGATACCAAGCTGGTTTATCGTAGATCGCGGTTTTGAACATTACACCTCCGATTTTACCAGGGGAATGACCACAAACAGAAAGACATCGAGTAAAATCAACCGTTTGGGTCAACCAGTCAATCTCGGGATTGTGTTTCTTCAACCAATCGAAACCAAGATAGATATCAATTTTTGCTAGGGGAATGACCGTAAGATGTATTCGTTCCATGTGTTCGCCGAGCCGTAGATTCACTTTGACATATTCCGTGATTAATCCATCTTTGGACATCGTACCATCCCCATTGTAGCTAGGGAAAGGTTTCTCATACTTTTGTGTCGCGAGATGATGTTGTCGTACAAAACCAGAATTGATGGCTGAGACGGTACAACCGGAATCCAGTAAGCAGGTAACAGAGAATTTTCGCTGATCATCAATTGCCATCAATTGGCCTTTGATGCTGATCGACATCATCATAGTGCTATTGTCTGATGATGCAACCAATTGTTCGATTCGTTGGTTGACTTCTCGGAGTCTCCATTCCGCGGATCGTTTATCAGCTTTTGTGATAAGGGGTTCCATTTGGTGCATCTTATGGATCTTGACTGCTGTAGGTTTCACGATCGGTTCTACCCTTATTTCCGTAGTCTTCCGATATATTTGGGGAAGTTCCATGACCAAATATTCAACAGCTTTATCGATAGGCATTCGTCGTAACTTGACGACTAGTCCTGGACTGATCTTCATGGTGTGTTGTCCATGAACGTCCCAGTCGTTTATGAGATCGAGGGCGCCATACATATCAGTATTCATGATGGCAACCATCGTCTCCTCAGCGTTGAATTCACTTTCGATGATTGGTGTAGATGATGCGGCCGCAACAGGTATCGGTCCTCTTTCTGCTGGCATCGCAGTATACTCAGATCGTACGTTTGATACTTGTTGTTGTTTAAATGGTAGTCTAGAGCCAGGCCACCACTTCGTTCGTTTCTTTTCCATTTCCTTTTTCATGTCTTGTCTCATTGTTCGGAGTTCATGTAAAATACGGTCGAATTCATTGACAACTGGTGATTTTACAATTACAGGGGCGGTAGACAAATGAGACGTAGTCGAAGAGTCCATGCATTTCTTCGACCGTTTTAAAAATCCTTCTTTGCGAGGGCGAGTTCGTCCTCGAGTTGCATGCAATGGGTTTCCAACATCTGAATGATGTCCTGACCGCTCGATGCGGGTTCGGTGTTCATGGAGCAGACATGTTGCTCCTGTTCGGTGTTCAGTACGCGTACACATTGTACGCGGGACGGACAGTTATGAGAGAGATGTCCGGGCTGTTTGCAATTGAAGCATAGACCAGCCTTCATCAACTCTGTTCGTTCAGCAGACATCGGCTGCTTCAGTTTCTCGGCCGCGACAGCGGCTCGGTCAACGTCCATGGCGTCGGGATCTCTCGGTTTTGCAGGCGCTACGGTAACTGTGGCAGGAGTGTAGGTCGTCTTTGACCTCTCACCCTTCTTCGTCGGGTTACTTCCACCCGTAAGTCGTTCGATCTCATTGCGACGACGCCATTGGCGGTCCAACAAGATAGTCTTTGCCTTCCACTCAGCTACGGTGGTTGGCATCGCTCCAAACCGAAGATTCGGTCGACAAGGGGTTTGTTCAGATGATTTTTGAGGAGAGGGATAAGCTGCTCCTGTTGTACGATCGGGTCCCATCCAGCACGCTTGTACAAGATCTCGAATTGCAGCCAAAAGTCATCGGCTGTTATTTTCCCTTGACGAAGCGCATTGAGCTTAATTGCTGCGTCTCGTCTGTCATCAGGTTTGTCGAATTGCGCAGACAACAGCGCGGTAAAACTGTTCCATGTACCCCAATTCATCTGTGGGGGGTTCGGTTCTCCTGTTCGATGTACGGCCATCCGAGCGGTGAAGTCGTTCGCGACAGTGTCACAGTAATCATTGGCCCATTCGGATGCAATACCCTTATCCATCAAAGACAAGACGAGGAATATCTTCCTCTCATGTCGAGTCTCGACAGGAACAGGGTCGTCGGTGGTTCCGAACTCATTGAAGTATTTTGTATTCGCAGAGATGAAGACGGTGATGGCGCGACTAAAGGAACGAAACTCTTCTTTGTCTCCGTTGTACTTCGAGGGAAGAGGGATGAGGGATTTGAGGCCAGACATGATTCAGGTGGATCGTCGTTTACATCGGATGTAGTGATCATAGGCGGGACTGGTGGTCCAAGCAGAGGTATACTTTCTTCTGCGTGTGAGGGTCCTGAGCAACCGTCGTATTCCTGCGTCGTTCTTCAATTGACTATTGATGCAATGACGTGTGACGAGACAATCGAGACGTGTTATGGGATCAGCGAGCAACTGGATGGAATCACCGTAGTTGGATCGTAGGGTGAGGGGGAAATGTGATGGTGGAATAGGGAGACGTTCGCGATAATTTTCATGCTTTAACTTGAGACCAGAATGTACAGGAACTTCCCAATCAGAGGGGAAATTATCGCCTAGTGGTTCGGTCCACTTGGTCCAGATGACAGCTCGATAGATCGGATATACGAGAGGTGGGTCGACTACCAGGTAGGATTTTCCTGGAATACTATGTTGGACGAAGAATCCGTCTTCTTCAAGGAGTCGGGCTGCATGCCACCTGTTGTAGATGATACGGTTTCGGAAGGGGGTGTTACACGAATGGATAATATCCTGGATAGTCGGATGGAAATCCAGCTTTCGATCGAGCGATGGAGGGATGCGGTGGCTTTTGCGTGATGTCGGATGAAGTTGGCGAACTTCTGCGATCTCGTATGGACTACACGAGTATCGTTAGGGGTGATGGGAACGTTTCGGGTCTGTTGGGCTGGAGCAACAGGCAATTTGCCTCTTTTACGTTGCCACTCAGAGTCTTTCTTTAAACCGGTAGAGATATTGACTGGATCTCTGCCCAACGCTGGCTCGGTACCGTGGAAAGAGTCGAAGAAGTGGTCACAGGGATTGGGCGGGTTGGTTGAACGATAGAACGGCCAAACCCTAGGTCAATCGGGCGTTACAACATGGATGGGCTCGGTTATCGCTTCGATAGGTACGGTTTCAATGAGTTCCTCGGACCGTATGGAAGGTGTTGGTGATAAAGTGGGAGGGGTGGGGGGAAAGACGAGGTTTGGAGGTAGAGAATTGAAGTCTTCGTAATGAGAGAATGGGAGGTAAGCGGGGTAAGAGTTGTCGGGTAGATGGTATTGGGAATTTTCGTAGTCTTCACGACTATAGTAGTAATCCGTCTTGACTACTCGGTTCGGGTTCGGGTTCGGGTTCGGGTTCTTTGCACAGGCCTTGTATCAGATAAACCGATTACAAGCGCAGCAACTGTGGCCAAAGTTCTTCGTGACGTGAGTCAGTTTGTCGGGGGAGAGAGGAATGTTTAGTCTTTTGTTACGGATCGTCTATGGGACGGCTCCGACAACAAACTAACTCAGACTAATCTTCGAGTGAAGAGAGGGAGAAGGGGGTAATATTGATCTGGTGTGGTAAACCAGACTAAACGTAAAGTACAATGTACATACAGCGATGATATATAAAGGAACAAACTTGAGGGGAGGCATTACTCTATCGTCCAATGGCATAACTCCCTCTTATCTTCAGCCAATAGCATTAAGCTCTCTTATCTTGGGTGAGTAAGCGCGATGTGATTGGACGATAACCAGACATGTGATTGATCATACATGTGGTGATGTCAAAGCGCGAGAACTTGGAACCGAAGGAACGGTAGCCAATGGGATCGTGGGACTTGGTACTTCATCGTGGGAAAGTGATCGTGGGAATTGAGCGATGAGTAAGCGGGCAATTGGGCGAAAAGGTAACATAGGTCACGTGACAGATCAGGAACACCTACTACAGCGTGGCCTCCTGGGTTTCACATTGCTTCCTTAAAAATCCTCCTGCTTCTTTTCCAACATTGAAACCTTGTCCATAAATGCTGCGATGAGCATGTCTTTGTCATTGGTAGTGGCGGTGATACGCATCATACAATCCTATGCTCCGAATACGCAAATCGGACGTACTATACCTCTCCATTGACCGTATCCCGATATCTCATGATCTTACGAACGTCCGCGAACTCTTGCGATATCTCTTGACAACTATCGATCGCTTCTGAACTTGTCGCACCCACAAAACAAAGCCATCCTACATCGGACCGATACCGTTCCTGTCGGACACCATGTCATCTCATTCCATTTCACTTTTCGCCTCGCATCTCTATCATATATCCTGTTATATCACACATTACATCATTCCCCTATCTCTTCCTTTCTTATTTCTTTGTCCTAATTTCATCATTTGATTCCTTTCTTCACACTCTTACTGACTCCTATCGATATTTCTTTATCTTAGAATCCTTTCTTACATTCACTCCTATTCAATCCTTTATTTCTAACCTTTCCGATTCTCTGATATTTTGTTCCGACTTTCCGATTGTCGTAGTATAAAAAGCTCATGTATTGTAGCTAAACAGACAGAGAAACATACAACTTTCCCTCCCATTTGATCTTAGTCTAAGAGCTATAAAGCTCTCTTTAGCCTCAAACTCAAGTTATAGTCTTGAGTCTGTCTGTCCTCGTCATCCGATATCGATATCATCATCGTGACCGTGTTCGCAAAGTCACACAGTTGATCGCAACTGTTGCACGTACATTCCTATTGTTTGGAAACTTAATAGTAGTTTCCATACCTCCCCATACCTTTCTACATGTAGTAGACATCTTCACATCCTCGCATTCACCTATTAGGTAGTTTGTTTGGGGATCTCCCCCTTTACAGCTTCCTTTAGCATATCAGCGGGTTCGCAGCAGGTATCGGGAACAGTCTCCATAGACCAAATCTGTGCGGTGGGGTGAGGAACTTGAGTCCCTTTCTTCAGACAATCACAGGACATATGTCCCTGTTGTCAGCATCAGAAACAGACACCTCGTTTCATGAGGTCAATCCATTTGGCATTGGTAAAGTGTGTAAGTGCCAGTTGGATTGCACCAGTGGTGTGTCGGACATCAACGTTGTCATGACCCTAAATGACTTTAGGTGTAATGTCATGGTTTCATTAGTAGAGCACAAAGATAACCACTCATACCTAGTATACATAAGCACACCCCACATTCATTAACATTTATTCCGTATTTTTCTATAACACGTATGCAAGTGAATAGGCATAGTAAAGTATACCCTTACTGCCTAGCATTAGCTTTGGATATTTTTTTATAGTGTTCCTACTTTGGCCCAGACTTAACCACTTATTGCTAGCATGCATAGACACTATCCACACTCATTGGCATTTATTTCCTATTTTTCTATGATCTGTGTGCAAGGGAACAGGCATAACAAGGATATGTTGTGCATTATTATTGTTGGAAGGAAGATGACAAATCATGTTGGACTTTGTTGATTGATGTTAGTCTTGTTGCCACTCAGCAGACCAAACAGATAAGGAGAGAAGAGATAAGATAGAGAGGGATAAGATAAGACAAGGAATTGGAATAAAGGATCAATTGTTTTGTACCCACTTCCTAAATGGGGATAACATAGCAGGGTTATTTGAAATTGCAGCAGATCTGATGCTGATCTGTCCTAATGGAGTTAACACAGCCTTGGAGCACTCCCTCCATTGTTCCTCCTTACTCAGCCCCATTGTTGTCTAGTCCCCATTGTTCTCAGTCCCCCATTGTTCTCAAACAGTATATATAGAGCCCCAAATTGCCCAGTAGTCAGTAACACTTCTCTCCCCCCAATTTATACCTTCCCCTTAGTGTTCACCCCTTCAGTCTTATAGTTAGTGTTATTAAGTTAGTGCTAGTAGTACTCAGTTATAGTAGCTAGTATCCTTATAGCAGTTCACTATCAGTTATCATTCTTGCTTATTGAGTCTGTGGGTCTATCTTTGATCACTCAATAGCATATCAGTCTGTCAGTTTGCTTTGCTTAGTCAGCTATTTGGTTAGCTTGTCTTAGTCAGCACCCATATTTGGTAGTTCATATTTGTCTATCATCATTCTTGCTTGTTGAGTCTGTGGATCTATCTTTGATCACTCAATAAGTGCATATCAGTTATCATTCTTGCTTGTTGAGTCTGTGGATCTATATTTGATCACTCAATAGGTGTATTCTCAGTCTGCCAGTCCAATTTTGTGCTTTGCTTAGTCAGCTATTCACTTAGCCTGCCTTAGTCAGCATCCATATTCAGTAGTTATAGGGTTAAGGTATTTCTATTCAACAGAGTATTGAAAAGATATTAAAGTATATCCCTGAACTAGTAGCTAATGTGCGTTTGAAGCTTTGGACTAAGTAGATAATTCAATATCCAGAAGATACTCTTGTTGCTTAGCTTCCTTACCAGTTCATTCAAGTCTGTCAGTAGTCATTAGTATAGTCCATTATCATTGCTAGTCTGTCATCATTGCTAGTTCATCTATAGTGGCTGCTTATCATTTACTGCCCATTGCTCATTGCTTGCTTGCTCTTTGCCCATTGCTTGCTTGCTTACTCAAAGTCTCAGCCCCATCTAAGGAGAGACCTCACTGTTCACTGCTCATTGTTCACTGCTCCTTGATTGCTTGCTCACTGTCTATTGTGTGCTTGCTCACTTAAAGTCTCAGTCCTATATCAGGAGAGACCTCACTGTTCATCTGTTCACTGTTCACTGCTCATTGCTCACTACTTGCTTGCTCACTGTTCATCACTGCTTGCTTGCTCACTGCTCACTGCTTGCTTGCTCACTGTTCATTATAGCCTGCTCACTGTTCATTATAGCTTGCTCCCTGTTCATTATAGCTTGCTCCCTGTTCATTGTTATTCTATCAATACTTGTATAAAGGTGTGTTGATCCTTGACAATAACTTTAACAAATTTAGTTTAGCCTCAGAACAACAAGGCCTCTGTCTGAAAAATGTCAATTCCACAAGCCTTGGTGAAAACATTCATTCACACAACAACGTCCATAGGGACGTTTTCCGATGTGGCTTTGGCAGTATTGGAGACCACAGCAGGGGCAGTCGTGCCATATGTAGAAGTGATGGAACAAGGAATGTTTTTTCCTTTATTCGCAATGGCCACGAGTTGTTCGTGATGTCAACACCATTGTCGGTCCATAAGGATTGTTTGAAGGTGCCACCCTTCAATGGTTTTTGGCATATTTGGCTGAGTATAGATTTGGTCGATGAGTGGTTTGTTCATGTGGAATTCAATGAGATGAATGAGGTGTCGGTAATTATGGATTCGTCCAAACCAGCCTTCCAGACTAGAACATCGAATTCCAGCCAAAATTCATCTGCGGTTTTCTTTCCTTGATAAAGGTTGTCAAGTTTCATTATGGTGTCTTTTTCTTCATCAGGGTGTTGGAAGCGTGAGCTAAATTTAGCCATAAAGTCAGTATAGGATCTGAAATCTCCATTGGCAGGGTTTGCGATGTATGCACATTCAGTAAATTTGTTGGCCCATTGGCCGCGAGTCCTCCTTCGAGGTACAAGAGGATAAAGAGAATCTTGTCCATGTCAGTATGGAAATGCTTCTTGTTGGCCGACATGTATGTTTGGCATTGTCACTGGAAGGTTGAGAACTCCTTGACCTATCCAGAATACTTTGGAGGTGCAGCAATGTGGGACTTATTAGAAATATGGGTCATGGTGCGGGCAGAGGTGTCCGCATCATTGTTGTCCTGCGCCATGTCGGTGTCAGCTCTCTGTTGTCGTGCTGCATCAGCAGCGGCTTTCTTTTCGGCCTCGTATTGGGCTGCGATATGACAGTAGACAGATTGCATAAAATTCGTTGGGTATTTGGGATTTCCAGCAAGGGCCAACTCGACGGAAGCAAGGAAGGTGTTAGGGTCTGGGTTTGGATCTGTGGAAGGTGGGACGGCAAAGGGGTTGGTGCTGGTAGAAGAGGACATTGGGTTACTTCGAGATAGAGTTGATTTAGGAGGAGTTGATGTTGTAGACGGTGAAGGACAGAGAAAGTAGGAGGAGAAGGGGAGTTAGAAGATGGAGGAGAAGGAGTAGGGGAAGGGGCTAGGTATCGGTCAATGACAATGTGCGCCAGGTTGTTGCCTGGATCAGGGGAGTAAGGGGTAGCTTAGTCTTTTGTTACAGGACGTCTCAGGATGGACTCCGGCAACACAAGCAACACTAGGGTTTCATATTCTGAATAAGAGAATGGGGGACCAAGTAAAAAACCAAATAGTATTCGGAGAGGCAATGGTACAGTGGTGAGCGTAGATGACTGGGGAAAGTGAACCAGACTAAGCTAAAGAAAAGACATACTAGCTACTTGTGTCCCTTATATACCAGCGACTCGAGGGTAGGCTTCTTGGTGCGACATGGCAACTGCCAGTCATTGCATAGCCACGGATTCGCATAGCGATCATCTGACATTTGCGTTGCTTCGGCATGTCGTTGGTTCCGAGTTGGGGTCTCAATGTCTTTGGGGTCTTCCACTGTTAACATCTCTATGACTTCCACTTCATCAGCCCTGAGCCGTGCAGCATTACGTGCAACCCACATGTTTTGGTGGACAAGTCGTGTGGTGACTCGTTGGTAGCCAGTGATATGTCGGATCTGGGGTTCAAACCACGATGGTGGATTCGTACTCACTTGTGGACGAAGGGGTTGTGACACAGGTTCGTATGGTGTGAAGGCAGAAAAGAGCGAGGCTGTAACAGTGGGCCCCTGGTTCAGGATTCCCATTCTGCCACCCCCTTGCTCAAACACCAAACAGTAAACATCTGGTACAGTGATTCATCACCTAGTGGTATGGAAGTATCATGCATTTGCAATACTTACAGCAGATTTCAAAAATGTAGTCCACACCAACTTTTTTTTTTTTTGAATGTCCAACTGGTAGCCAACCATGCAGTAACATGTGGATTAGGAAATATAGACTTAGATAAGATTTGAATATTTTGTATTGGATCTCATGAAATGCTGTACCATTTTGAGAGAGAAAGTTTATCTATTTTATGAGGGCTAGTCTCTCCCACATTTACTTCCTGAAAATATCTAGTGTTTTGAAGGTTATAGGTGAAATATCATTATCTTAGGTTGACTTGTGTGGTTAATAGCTCCACAAGGAATGCTCAGGTTGACATGGTTTTAAGGAGAAACTTGTTCCATGTTCAGAGAGCTAAAAAAAACCACATACAAATATTTATACATTTCTTTGATCTCAAACAGTATTTGACAACATTCACCAATATATTTCACCTACAACCTTCAAAACACTAGATATTTTCAAAAAGTAAATGTGGGAGGGACTAGCCCTCATAAAATAGATAAACTTTCTCTCTCAAAATGGTACAGCATTTCATGAGATCCAATACAAAATATTCAAAGATAAGTCTTATCTAGGTCTATATTTCCTAATCCGTGCGTTACTGCATGGTTGGATACCAGTTGGACATTCAAAAAAAAAAAAAGTTGGTGTGGACTACATTTTTGAAATCTGCTGTAAAGCTTGAAGTAATGTTCGCGTGTTGAATTCTGAATGTCTGTGGTTGTAACACAGCATGCAAAATAAGATTTTAGCATGATACAAATACCTTACTAATACATTACAAATTTTGAATTTGAGAGTCTACAAAGTCTTTAACCTTATGGAGTACCGAGATTACCATATGGAGTACCGGCATTACTCCATATGGTTAAAGGATTTGAAGATTCGCAAATTCAAAATTTGTAATGTATTAGCAATGTATTTGTACAATGCTCAAATCTTATTTTGTGTGCTGTGTAATATAAGTCGAAAAAACTTTCAAACTTTCAAAAAGTGCTTTGATTTTGATGTCACGTGACTTGCCAGTAATTTACTCATTGAATGGTTCAAGTACACAAAGACCTATTCGAATTGCTGCGCAGTTATGCTACTCTCGTCCCTCCAAAAGCCCTGTCCTTTCCCTCCCATCTCTCTTTACCGGATATCCATGACTTTCTTCTCAACTTTCTCCTGTTGAGCGAGCATTTCAGGACTTACCCTCCATCAAATACGTATCAACGTAGCTTCTGGAAATGGTCAATTCATCGTCTGGAATGCTTAGCGAAAACATGGTTTGAGGTACGTTGCTTTGACAGGTCTTTGTGTTTGGAGCCTCATACATAGTTTCTCTGCCAAGGACTTTGAAGTGGACACCCGTATCTACGACCACTACATGTTACTACTGCCTCCATCCCAGTAGGTTGTCGTTCAAGTTGAAGATCAGGCAACAGTGACTTTCGCAGAATCGCAATCTCAGAGACTGCAATGCCACTTCAGTCCTTTGTAACTTATTTCTGGCGTACTGGAATGGGGGATGGTTCCCAAGACATGGTTGATCCAACATCTTATCAGTCTCTCACTCTTCTCGAGTCTCGCACTACGATCGAAAATGGGACCACAGGAATGCATACGTGGTTGGCCAGTCTTGTGCTATCGCAATACATCATTTTGCATCCAGGTCAATCGAATATTCCATACGGATGGCATTCCTACATTGATTTCCTACAGAGATCGTTGCTCATAAGCGTGTACTTGAGCTCGGCTGTGGCGTCGGTTTCTTGGGCATGATTGTTGCAAGCCAACAATTGTCATCCTCGCGAACAAATGTTCAACCTGGTGCTCTTTGGATGTCCGACGTCGATGAAAAGGTGCTCACAAGATGCAGTGATAATCTTCAACTACCCTGTAGTTCGTTGGCGCTATTCTCGTCCTAGTCTCATAGCTTTTTTCTCTTATACACGTAACTTGTTCCAAGATTCTTCTTCGTTGCACCCTAGAGTTAGGTTTCGCCCCTTGGACTGGACCCACGCCTTGGATCCCGCCACCCTGCCTCGCCTTCGGTCTGTCTTACAGGATGAGATTGATGCAGAGATCGTACTGGGCGCTGACTTGGCAAGAATTACCGTGATGCCGTTATTGCTTCATGTCCTAACGCCAGTTACTCGAAAACAGGTATTCCATCCTACCCTCATCCCAGCGCTGATCAGCACGCTTTGTCTGGCGCTGCAACCCGGTCAATACTCCAGGAAGAAGATGGCTTTCATTGCATTGAGCCCGCGGAACGAAGAGACAGTTGTTACATTTCTGCAGACTGCCGGTAAGGTTTTATTACTATTTCTTTCCCTTCACATTGATTCACGGAATGAATAGCCGTCCGATCTCTGGTAATGGAGGATATCCACTTTCATTTTGATCATAGCATGTTTCTGGGAACACTAGAAGAAAATGTAAAGATATATCAAGTAACATTGAGAGCATAAACAGGATAGATAACCTATATAAATAGCGAAAGAGATCCGATACAAACGTCTTGACGAACATATTATACAAAATAAAGCAGTTAATACTTGGTTTAGCTCCTTGGTTTCACAGTCCCACAAAAACGACAAGTCCAAAAGTCATGGGGCATACCAGATTCACCACAAGCTAGACATGTCCACGTCGTCGTTTCATCTACAGGCCGCTCTGACTGGCAAGCGTCGCATTTCAGGGCCAGATGACTGTTTATAAGTGTACAGATTGGGCAAGGCCATTCTTGGTTTGAAGGTGACGACGACATTTGAGATTTTAGGGTAGGTCTTGGGTATGGATTATGTCGTGCGGTGGAAGAAGAGGACGCTACATTGCCGCGGCGAGTATGTGGGGGTGGGCTGGAAGGCACCCTGGCAACCCTCGAGCTCGGACTCGGCGGGTCATCCGAATCTGTGGTGAGGTCTATCACGTCACTTTCGACGCTCTCTTTCGCGGCTTTAGCGGCTTCTCGTTCCGCGGTAGCACCTGAACCACACGCCTTTTCGTCTTCCGCCCTCCGCAGTGCAGCCTGTACAAATTTTTATTAAATAAGTTTACTCATTCAAGTCGCCACCTACGAAAAACGCACCTGGGCTGCTAATTCTCTCGGCGTCATACCGTTGGTGTTCCGCCCTCCTAGACGGGCCCCACCACTCATGATGCTCCCCAACTTCCTGCGCTTCTCCGCAGCCTCCAGAGCCTTTATCCGAGCCAGATGAGGCGGAACATCGTGCGAGACATTCGTACCCAATCTCTGGCCTTTGGTGTGGAAGCCCTCCCCAGCGTACCCCGATCGCTGAAGAGCATCGTACTCGTCTTCCAGACCAGAAAGGAATTTGTAAAAGGTTTCGTCATGTCGACCATGAACATTGTGGGTAAGCTAGACATGATGTAGATGCGATGAGGCGGAGAGATCCCAAAAGTAGAAGGATTACCTCGTGCAACATGACCCTCACAACCTGGTCCTCTTCGTAGAAATTATCGGGGTCCCAAGCGGGCCGTAGCCTTAAGAGGATTTTCTGTCCACCATTGATGTCTAAAGCATTTTATCACTATTATTATTAAAAATTAGCTTGCGCAAGTGACTTACTAAGTCCTGTTCACGACGGCCGGGCCGTTCGTCAAAGAAATATCGTTCTAGTAGGGATTTTGAGAAGTACTGTGTGTGTAAGACGCACCAACGAGATTGGGACTGTCCGGGAAAAACTCTGCGAGCACAGGGAGGACCCACCCATGTTTCCTCATGATCGGCTTGACCAGCGATGCGATGCGCTGCAACATGGGGAGCGCCCGCTCCGACTTTGCTCTGCCTTTCAGATAAGTGAATGAGTTGACGAAAACATCCGACATTATATGACGGGTGGTCGGTCTTGGAGGAGTACCGAGTGGTCAGAACATTGGCAACCGAAAATAACTGTTGTTATTTATGCAAGGCAAGGATGACGCGTCCGCTTTACTCAGCGACAGCGACAACACTTAGTATGGTGTCACATGTTGTCCAACATACCCACGTGCACATGAGTGCACGTGCAAAAGGACGTAGTTGACCAATGATGTTGAATTCCACTAGTATACATTTTTTGTTTTGTTTTAAAGTCCAAAGAAGTCCAAGCCAAAGAAGTCCCAGACGAAGATAGTACTACAACACAACAAAGAGTGATGACGATGCGCCGGGGGAATGGGGGGGATGATAGAATGTCGTGCGGGGAAGGCTCTATAGCGATAATGCAATGCAAGATTAGCGGGTGGGTAGTAAGATTCTACGGTGCTTTGGTGCCTAGTGAGATGTCCAAGGTGAGTGAGAGAGTTGACCAAAAAGGTGTGGTAGTGGCGATCGTGAACTTCTCCAAAACAACATCCAAGAATATAATAGATCCGGAAATCACAATTCGACCTTTTGGTCGACCTTGAGGGCCTCAAAGATTCTGATGGTACGGACGTGAGTCAAGTCGTCGCGGTTGTGATCGGGGGGGATAGATGAGACCAAGCCCTGTTTACTACGGTCCAAGTTCGCGGCATTGAATATGCGGTTGATGGCTGAGGGATTCTTGGGTGACGACTCTTCCTCCATTCGCATATCCGGGACCTCAGAGGGCCAGTTGAAGCGCTGACGGCGGAAACTGGAGTGACGTTCAGTGGACTGTAATGTATGTCACAAGAGAACGGCTCACCACTCATATTCCCAAATCAGATCCTCAAACTCTTCCTCCTCGACAAGTCGCTTCCCGTGCTCATCTTTGTAAGTGGAGACATATTCTGCCAGTGCAGATTTGCATCCCAACAGGACATGCATGTGTTTACACACATGCATCTCCAGCTCTGACGGTGGGAAGGGGATGAATTCATCCGGCCAAATGAGCAAGCCAGGAGACTGGGTGCGAGTGGGACGACGGTCAACGCCAAGGAGACATGCAGCCTTGGCACCGGTGATGTCAGAGGCAGACGCTTCGTCCACAATCGAAGGCTCATCCCTTGATTTGTCTCCTTTCTTCTCCTTTTTATCCCACTCGATCGTTATCCAAGGCTTCTTTCCATGCCCGGATGATGAAGAACCAGAAGCAAAGCCAGAATCAGCGCTCTTCATGGACGCCCGATCAGAATCCTTTTCTGCATCAGATTGGGCGTTTTCCGATGGTACCAACAACAAATGTTTGCTAGTGACCTTGTTCACATAGCGTCTCCCAAATATCCGGTGTAGGTGGACACGGATGGACTCGAATGGCCGGGGATGGATGCCATATCTTTTCTCCAACATACGTTCGAAAACGGTTTCGAGTGCTTTGGAGCTGTTCATGTGTGATTCCCATTCAGCATACGGGTCCGGGAATGAAGCCGAGAATTGTGGCATAGAATCATTGCACTCGAGTGGTGGGGAGTCGACATCAATACCTTCGTCCGATGTATCTTCGTCGTCGGTGTCGAAGGAAGAAGAAACCGAGGAAGAAGGCTGATGAGTGCAAGGCGTCCATGGAGGTGGCACTGGAGCCTTGCCGTATGGAAAGAAGATTTGATCGTCGATAAGCTCGAGACGACCTGATGGAGCTAAAACTCGGCGAACTTGGCCGAGGACGAATTGCCACTTGTCGTAAGGGATGCAGAGGGTGAGGTTAGCCATCCTGACGAAGTCAAAGGTATTATCTGGAAAGGGAAGGTCGTATTTGAGGCTGAACATCGGAAAGTATTAGGTATAGGTAAAGACTGAAAAGAAGAAAGAAAGAAAGAAAAAATTGCGCACAAATTTCCGCGGACAAACTCTACATTTTCGATCAACGAGGACTCGGATTTCCAATTATCGCTACAAACATCCACCAAGTCCAAGCCGATTACTTTTGTCCCGGCAGCTTTCCAAGCAGCTGCTGTTTCTAATACCCAGTGGCCGGGACCGCAACCAAGATCGAGCACTTTGGCAGGAGGCCTGTAGGGTGCTCGAAAACTGGGAGTACCAGTTGGATTAAGTTTCTGCAGTAAAGCTTCCGTCTGGCGATCACTGCATTGACGTAGGTAAATAAATGAAGGAGGACGGTGCAAAAGATGACGCACTTTTCCAAGAGAATGGGCTCGTAAGCTTGCATGTAGGGAGCGTCGTCTTGGTACGGATGAAGTTTCATGCCATTCTTGGTGATGAAGTGGCTCTTCTTATGAAAGCGGTCGGTAAGTTGGTCATCGGAATCAGAGAGTGACGGGGTATCGTCCACAGGGGAAGGACATATATCAATTGAGGTGATGCGCGGAGAGTGGCCAGGGGCGAACGGGGATGGATCGACGGGGAGGTCGGTGTTCAAGGTCAAGTACGATGCGAGAGACCTCTTCTTCTTTGGAGATCGTGTACGGTCTACAATCTTTGCAGTGAAGCCCATTGTTGCGAGAGATGGAGTGCTAATACTGAAGGAACGAGGATGGATATCGCGAGAGGAAGACGAGAGAGAGCGAGATATGTGGAGAAAATGGGGGGAGGCGGAGGAGAATGTGGTGGCGGATCTCTTGAGGTTTGGTCTTTCAAAGGGGACAGGGAAGGTGGAGGGAAAGGGCATGATGGCGACCTATAAAGGAGAAGAATGTGGAATGGCAGGGTCGGCCACTGAGACAACAAAGGCAGACAGATGGGAAATAAAAGCGGTGAAGAAGAGCAAGCTTGAGCTTGATGGCAGCAGACAGCAATCGCAACGGCAGCGAGTAGCAGCAGCAGCAGCGACAGGAGTCGTCGTGGTGAGCTGACAAAGACGAACGGTCGTCGGGAACATCGCAGAGCTGTTGAATGGGGCCACATTGTGTTGAGTCGGGTCACGGTAACGGCGGGTACGGGTTCAAATGTGGTGATCGTTGTTCGGTCTCTCAACAAATACCCATGTCCAAACTCAATAATAAACTCTCCGCCCTCACCAACGCAATAGACGTCCTCGAAGAAAACCTAGATCCCCTCTTCTCTCAGTCCCTACCAGACACTCTCCTTGCTCTCAACACAATACAGCAAGCAAAACTCCAAACAGTCCTCCCTTACATCCTTTATGATCTCATATTCAGTTCGTCCAATCCGTTTCTCGTGGCGCCCCTCTCATATAACTCGGCCCTACAGTTTACCTCAAATCAAGGGGCATCGATCCAAAGACCCACGCCGTCGTCTCTGAATTGGTAGCAGTACCATTCCAATGTCTCCTTCCTTTTCTCATCCATGCATCCAGGACAGAATACGTGACTACTTTGACAAGATCTCAAATGCCGAGGACCCAGCTAAAAGTGCGTATCGCTGCTTCCTTTCTCCCCCCTCCTTAACTAACCTTTTCTTTCCCAGGGCGACTCACCATCGACAAAGCCGCCGCGGGCCGTTTCATCAAGCACGCCATTGCACAAGCTCAGAACGCCAAGACTTCCACCCCCACGGAACCAATCCCACCCGTCGCTGGGCCCAGCGCTTCCGTACGCGTCCCCGTAAAAATTACAAGCAAAATGCTTCAACGCGCCCAGTACGAGCAGGAACTCAAGAACATGGATTCTCACAGCGAGGACGAGGCCGTCCTAGAAGTGTGGGACTCCGTACCACCAGAAGGCGGCGACGAGGACAGAGATTTGGATACAGGACAGAGTCCCCTCTTAGATCTACAGGGGGAGAAGCAAAAGGAGCCTGTGTCTACCCCAGACAATGAAGACGTTCATAAACGAAGACGACCACCCATCGATCCCTTCGCTGGTACGTCATTTATCCCTCTCTGCCTGTGTTTGAAAGTAATAGACCCTCACAGGGTACGGAGATGATTTGGTTGCTGCGGACCCAAGCGGATCAGCTATCCCTGACTTGGTTACAGGTAATATCGGAAAACTTGACATCGCCAAGAGCGATCCAGCCAGTCAGCCCACCTCCGGTCGGAGCACGCCATCTCCCAAGAAAAGAAAATCGGATCCCAGTCTCAGAACAGCCAAGAAAGCCAAGAGAAAGACGAAAAAGTAAACCTTAATCTCATCCATCCATGTTTCGCCCATTCAGTTGGTTCTTCTCCTACATACAACCCCTGAAAAACTTCGTACACGGTTAATACATACATGTTTCGCACATCATCACCAGGGTCAGTATACATGCCAAAAAGACAAAGAGCAAAGAAAAGAAGAAGAAAAAACAGTAACAACAAAATACAATGCCTTTACATTATTCTACAACCATCATTAAGGTTCGTGTCGAGCGCACCCGGGGAAATACCTCCAGTAGTCCTCCGAGCACCCCCTGGGGACCACCACCTAGTCCTGCCCGACGCAGTCAGAACATCCTCCAAATCCGACACATTCCCATTCGAATCATTCAGCGCTCGCCGCGAGTTCGCCTTGCGTTTCTTCACCCTCGCAACTTTGACTTGATCCACCGTTTGCCAAGAGTAAAAGGTCTTCAGCACAACGCGCATCTCGTCACACTCGTCCTGCCCCACCTTCAAGTCCTCGCCGTCCCGCCCGTCAAGGTACCGCAGTCGCCTTGCATCATGCGCCCGCCACCCCATTCGGGGCCGCGTACAAACAGCAAGATCCCTCACGAGCGATTCCGTGATGCCCCGGCAATCGATAGCAACAATCTTCGCGTCCGGAATCTGCCGCCTGCGCGTTAACTGCACAAACTCCCTCATCACCACACCCGACATCGGAGTGTTGTCTGCTTCCAGCGTTTTCAAGCGCGAGCAGCCACGAACCAGCGCAAGCAGGGCATCGTCGCTCACGCCTGTCACGTGTGATATCGTTAAATGCTCCAGTGCATGACCCGGCTGTGGCATGAACGGCCGCTGAGTTGGGGAAGGAGGATCAATCAACGGATTAGGCGTAAGGACGGCGATCACATTATCAGTGATGTCAGTGGCATCCTCGAGATCCAACCTCCGGATGAATGGGGTGGTACTCAACAAACGCACGAGCCCGTCATCCTTGAGTTCCGTGCCAATACCAGCCAGCTCTAGAAATTCTAGATTGGGCATGGTGAACGCCAAGTTGGAACAAGCGTTGTCCGTCAAGAGAATGCACGCTGACAACGACAGATGTCGGAGGCGAGTGACACGCCTACGATACTTTTTCGAATCTCCTGAATCACGACCAGCTTCACGGGATGTCAATGTAACAGTTTTCGCCGGTACTTCTCCCTCCTCTTCACAAGAGACAAAAGCCTCCAAGGCTGAATTATGTAGTTGCCGGGCATAGCTGAGATCCAGAACCTCAAGATAAGGCGCAGCCTTTCCGAGAGTCGCCATAATAGTATCATTGATGTGCTTCAGGCCACAGACTCGCAGCTCCTTCAAAAGAAGATGGCCATGGCGGGTGACCGCGGCAGACGCAAGAGAAAGCAGGCCACCACCATCCATTCCCGAGCATCGGCTTAAATCTAAGCACAACAACCTTGGACAGTAGGCAGCAAGGACATCGCATGTGGTATTCGTAACAACGCTGAGTCCCTTGAGAGATAATTTCTGGAGTAAGGGAGAGCGGATCAACAGATGGTGTAACGACCGCGTGGTCAACCCCGAACAACCCTGAAGATTGACAGCCGTAAGTTGGGTGCAAGACAGATTACCCAAAGGAGCTGGTTTAAGGCAGAGATTGGCGATCAGGTCCGAAAGGGTGGCGGAGAGTAGGTGGGTGTGGCCTCTGAAATCAAGAGTTTGAATAAAGGCACCAGCAGTCTCTGAAAGGCGAACAATAAGTGGCGCCTGTATACTCGGAAAGGAGTGAAGATCGAGGTTCAGCCACAACTGTCCGTCAAAAACAAGAGCTTGCCAGGATTTAGATACCTAAAAGAACTATATTAAATTCAAAGAAACCCTTCCACGACGGACTCTGCTCACCCTACTCAATTTCACAAGTTCCCGAATACCCTTTTCTCTACCGACCCATTGGCTCTTCGTGGACGTAGCCTTGAGAACTGTCCATTGCCCGGCTGCTTTGCACAGATCATGCTCTACCTCATGCAAGACAACCAGCGACGAAAGAATTTGCAGCTGCAATTCCCTTGGAACTTCTTCGAAATAGTTGCGGATAAGAATGGTAATTGGTGTGAAAATATCCATGGATGCTGGAGCAATGACATCAAGGAAAGATTGCGGAAGGGGAGACGAATAAGAGCGGCCTGTAACCCCGAGTACGTCACGATTGCGATAGAATGATTGTCGACATGTCTGATCTGCATTCAGGTCAAGGTTCAAACTCGAAATCAGAACAGACGAAGAGGTGTCTCTGCTGCGCGACTTGAAATCTCCACGCCAAGGCATGAAACAGCTGCCATGTCCCACGTCTGTCAATTCAGGACGAGAAAGTCGCAAATCAGCTTCGTCGATGCTTTCCGGAACAGTGTCGGCGGTATCCTGGCGTTTCCGAAAGAGAAGTTTACGAGCGAGAGTACCGGGTACCTTGGATGCACTCCCTTTGATTCTGGACATGGAGAGTGTGGCAAGCGAGCGAGTTGAATGAGTGGACAGGCTGGAGAACGAGCGACGTCGTGAGGGCATGCGCCTGATAGTAGAAGGTTTCGCTTTGGCTTCTTGTGAGGGGGGATTCAAGTCCCGTTCATCTGGAGGCTGAATCAAGGGGTGTTTGTTCGGCGACCCATAGCCTGAGCCATAGGATGAAGGTCCCGGTGTTGGTGATATAGGTCCAGGTGAAGGCCAGCCAACCTGGCTATAATTAAACTCTGTCGGGGAAAATATCAACGGTGGGAGAGTTGGTGGAAGTTCCCTGCCTTTCCCTTTCCCAGGAGGGGGCTCAATGAGGTGATGAGACAAGTCAAATGGTGATCCCACTACTTGTATAGAATCATCACGACCGAAAGACATGACACTGTGCAGGACGTCATCAAGAGGGGTATGAATGGGATGAAAATCGAAATATGAAGAGGTAATAGGCGAAGAGGAAGAGGGAAGATATAGGTGAGGATTGGCTCGATTGGAGGAACCTGACCCCGATGGTATGAGGTCAAAGAGGTCGTGCTCCTGGTCGACGGTGTGACTGGTACGGATTGGCATCGGCTCGGAAAGCGCTTTGCCTTTTCCCACCTCACGAATTATGAGATCCTCCGTGTCGGACCTTCCCTCAGACATTGAGGGATCGTCGCCAGGAGAATTGGAGAGGTTCGAGGAATGCACTGGCACTGCTGATCCTGAACTGGAGTCGGGCAGTCTAGGGAAGTTCTGGAGCAGTTCCCCGCCTAGTGGGTCTTCAAAGGAATCAAACTCGAAGAGTGGCTCATCGTTATCGATGTCATGCATATGGCTCATGGTGAGTGGTGGGATTAATGGATGTGAGGGTAAAGAGACGAAGGTAGGAGATACAGAAACGAGATCAGTACAAAAGAAAGAGAGATGGGAGAACAAGAGGGAAAGGAAAAATGAAGAGATGTCTCAGTGGGGCAAGCAGCACATTTATTACGACAAGTCCCAATCCAGGGTGTCGCCGTTCTGGTAGGAGCACGGCTTTCTCCCACGGTCCTGCATCGGTACAGTGCCAGGTTTCTGCTGTGTTTCGAACATGACCTGTTATGAAATGACCGCTTGAAACGTATGACCGTTGAATGAAATACAGAGCAGATGCAAGGTACTATCAATTGCAAAAGTAATGTAACAAGGGACGACAGCGGTAGAAATATCCGAAGCGAACAGCGAGCGACAGCTTGACGAACATAAGTATATAAAGAGCAGACGTAGAACGGAGTAGTGGTACGGGTGAACTGAAGAGACATACAACGTCCAGATGACAGGAGAAACATTGAGAATTTGTGGCGAGACCAGCCTCAGCCATCGTTCTTTGGGTTTTCCTTGGCTGTCTTCCAGTTTGATGTGGCGAGCTTGAATCTTTTATTATTATTAAAAATAAACACGTCTTGCAGCAACTATGATGATGGCTAAAGATGCACACCTGTCCTGATGGCTGATATTCGGGTGCGAATCTTTCAACTTGTGTAGTTCAGACTTCATGAACCGGTTAAACGCGCTTAGTTTCTTCCTCCCTGTACCGGAGGACTTTGCTAGACAAGAAGGCACGGGTTAGACGCTCGTAATAACGCGACATATTGCAATACCTTTCTTTGGGGGTTTCTCGGCGACAACTTTGGACTTGCCCATTGTTCAACTCGTTGATGTGGTAGGCTAAAAGTGGGCGAGAAGATGGCGTACACGCTGCAGCACGGGCACCTTGTTAACAAGCGCGTCGGGCGCGTGAATTACGAGGAGACAGTCAGAAAAAAGACGCCCAAGAGTCTATGAGGGATTGTTGAGGACACTCACTAGGAGAAAGTTGGATATGATTGAAGCTGAAAATTGGCTGGGAGACTGAGTGGTAGGAGGGGGAGGAAACAGCTGCATTTTTTCGTTCAACTTGGCGGAGCTTGATAAATAGCTAGCACACAGGTGTCAGCGGTGCCACACGAATATGGCATCTGGACCCCGAATACTCCTGGGCTCGGTCTATTGCAGGAAAGCTGTCTGCACCGCGGCGGGATAGTCACCCATCAACTCACATTCAAGGCTGCCATTTTTTCTCGTCGCAAACGCTCTCTAACATCACACACTGGGATTGTACACATATATGCCGCTCGGGGTGGCAGGGGTACCCGATACTTCACTGTCCAAAACGGAATCTCGGACCTGACCATTATTTCCTAATTTGGCATATTTATATATATGACTCTTTTATTCCGCTTAGCTTCCCGTCCAGGCACCCGAAAGAGCCTCAGGCATTCAGGTTGAAGGGATACATGTCAGATCCCGGCTTCCTTGCTTCCTGCAGTGGACCTGCCAACACCACAAAGACCCTCAATCATGCTTGCCCCGCTAATTATCCCCGTAGTGGCAATCAAGAAATTACGTCCTGTGAGAGAACTTTCAACATACCACCCTCTTGGAACTTGGAAGGACAGATCGTACCTCGATTTTGCCGCCCAACCCATCGAAGGGCAGCAACTTCCGTGTACGTACAACCACCAAGGAAAAACACCACCGTTGTGGTAGTCTGTTCGTGCGGGTGCACTGTGAAGTCATCAGGCTTCAGAACTTCGAAGACGCTCGACTCCGGAAATTACACGAACGCTCACCCAACAACGTCATGGCCGGGACAGACGGAAATTCGGCAACATTCTGAACAATATCAAAGGTTTCTCCTGGAATGCTTGCGAGGGCATCCTCAAATCCTTTCCATCCCACAATCGGATGAGCTTGTACTCTCCCCATCGCAGGCGCACCGGCAGGTCTGTCGGCATCCACATTTGCACCTCTTTCCTTGTCCGCCGCTGGATTACTCAACACACCACCCTTCTGCGCGACGCACTGCACAAGTCGTATGCTGATCGGGGCATAGCCAGAATACACGAAGCTGATATCATTCTCAACCTCGTCCAACGCCTCTGGATTATCGTCCATGAGGAGTCGGAGAGATTTGCGCAGCGCAGGGAAAGGATATTTGGAAGCCGCCACTAGAGAAGGTGATGGTGATGGTAAGGGATTCGGTAGCAAGATGGCAAGCGGAGGGGAAGCCAGTGAAAGAAGTAGTGGTAAGAGATTGTAGCCATACGCCTAAAGTAATAGAATGAGCAATACAGCAAGGACGTGACGGATAGTTCTGACCTGGAGGATGTCCCTTTTGATGTTCTCCAAAGGCTTCGCCTTGATACCGCCCGCCGTGATGCTTGCAAGACAGAGCAATCGCAGAACCATCTGCATGTCCGCACCTTGGGCGATCAAATCTTCGATTCCAGCTATCTGAGTATTTACGTTGTATGATGCGAGGAGATCTCCAAGACAGATCAGATAAGCCATTATGACTATTCGACAAACGACATACTTTGTTGTATCTCAAGTGATTTATTGAATTGTTCCGTTCGAGTCAATGGTACAAGTAACTCCGATAGACCGGTATCTGATGTTCCACCAATGAGGATTATCCTAAATGCAAAGACATCACTCACGAAGTCTCAGTGATTGGTGCTCCGTCTGAAGCCCACCTAATTTTCCAACAAAATCCCGTAGCTGTGCGACAGTTTTCGCTTGAAGCCTAGCCTTTACGAATACTGATAGTTGAGTACACGGATAAGCGCGGATCTTGCACAGTGAATCACACCTTGTAGTCTTGGTCTAGCCGATGAGCGACTTTGTTTAATCGCTTGCCAACCGAGGAAAAGTTCAGGTCTCTGAGTTCTGAGAATAACGGATCGGTTGAAGTCGTTAAGTGATGTTTCTTCTTGTTCTCTTTCCTTAAAGACACGACTGGAACACTTGAAGGTGGTGGGGATGCTGCAGATCCGGACGCAGTCGGTTGATTCGGGGGTGAAAGTAGAGATATAGGAAGTTCTACATGGGCTAACTAGCCTCTCAGCATGGCAAAGCCACAGACATGAAAAAAAAGTCACCGACGTACAATGTTTGATTCCAAGCAGTTCGTCAATCAGACCCTCATATGTGAGTTGAGTAAGCAGCGGCGTTATCATGTCGACTCTGCGATCCAAAATGACGAGGCAATCGATTTTCTGTGACGGCATTAAGAGAGCGTCGGGGGTTCCGTTGGATGGTTGTGGAATATCGCGTTTCAAAAGGTTTGCAAGTCGCTGAGTTGTTGTGAGGACAAATTCCTCACGGCGGAACGGAAATAATCCAACTCACAGCAGCATAGTCACCTTTCCCAACTATTCGGGGGAATAGCCCATACAACTTCTGAAAAGTAGCTAAAGCTTTCGCTGAATCATAAATGATTGTTTCATCCCCGTCCTGCGCGTAGAGAACATTCAGGATACACCATAATACAAGTAAAATGGAACACGAACGGCCCATATTTCCTTGAACGCAGTATCATTCTCAAGAGAAATCACATCCTCTGCCAACGGAATGAATTGCAGGTTATATGATGCGATGTTCACATCTCCTAAGACGCCCTCCTCTTCCAGTATTTGAGTCACTAACGTAGACGTTCGAGGGACGAGGAGCAAGGTATAAGTGTATTTTTGAGACTCTCGAGTATGCCTCTTGATCTGGTCTAGAAGAGTGTTGTAAATTTGAACGGAATAGCCAAGATGACCACACACCAGCAACGATCTTGACATACTTTATTAATGGTCGACTCAAATAGATGATGTTTGACGTCGTGGAAGATAGCGGGCCGGGTTCAAGCCAGAACATCTTGTCGACGCCATGGTGCTGAGCGAATAAATTTCATTCAGCCAATGGTAGGAGACACGACAGAGGTTGAGAGAGAGAGTTCGAGGACCTTCAGAAGCGCGACTTCGGTCACCAATCCTAGCGGACCTGCCAGCAACGGGTCAAGAACGAGCGTTTTGGCACCGTTAACCTGCAGTAAAGGTTTGGGAATCTATGACTTTGATGATTTGGAGAAGGCCACGGACCGAGTTCAGTGCGTCCACCAAACCCTTTTTGCCGAGTTCCTTCAACAGACTGACATCCAGCAGAGTTTCATTGGTTTGCGTAGAAGTCCCTTTGTCGGCTGTCATTGCGTCTTGCTTTCAAAATGAAACGCTAATGACATGGAAATAATGGGAAATCTGGTAGTTGGTTTCTATTTATTTTGCACTTTTATGCTCTAAGCATTCCGTGGCGTGTCGGCCTTAGTTTTATGCCTTGGTCAAGCCTGGTCTTTCATCTGGTTATATAGTTCTGCGCATCACACCCGTTCGTGAGTATGACGTTGCACATGCACATTTATTATTCCGCAGGTTGCGCAAGGTGAAAGCTAATTTAGTAAGTCAAGTAACATCAGAGTAATCATCTCAGCCTATACAATCGAGAAAAGAATTTTATTTGGATTTCTATGGTACGTGTATCTCCTCGAGCATGACCTCAACTCACTCCAATGTAGTTCTTCAACCTACCACAGTCGAGTGAACCTATATTTTCTCATGAAATCCAGTTTTCAATCATATCTGAAAAGATCTGGATTCTGATGTTGGAGAGCTACCGTCAGTCATTTTGGTTGATTGTGTGCAATAAATAAGTTCACATAACCTATCGACGATTGCAAAACTGCTGAAAGTCATGCGCAAGGTCCATGAAAAAATAAGTACGTTTAAACCAAGAAGGATGGGGTAGCCATTCCAATCACACCTCAACGCTTCTCTCCCCGCGGGCCTGGTTGTTGTACGAAATCGTAGCCTGGGGGGTTGTCATCATATGTAGGTGATCTTGGCGCCCGCGGGCCTTTGACAGGGCTTGTATTCGACGGCTGGGGTGCGCTGACGTCAGGGTTTAGGGGTGCCGGTGAAGTTGTCGTGGGATGTGTATCGCCTGGGTACATAAAGAATGAGTTTGGGTTCGAGTTGTCGGCACCGTAACCATCGCCGCCGAGGGTGTAGCTCCGATCAGGTTGCGGCTGTGGCGTTGTGTACGAGGATTGATAGGGCTGCGTCAAGAGAGCAGTGTTGTTATAGGTCTCTGGATTGAAGGTGGCTGGTGCATGCGTTGGGGGTGTTGCGTCGTAGGCATCGTACTGTGAGTAATTGCTAGGGTACTGTTGGTGGGAGACAGCTGAGTGGTCTATGTAAAAGTCATCAGCGTATGTTCAACAATCAGGTAGGATAACATACACGAAGTCCCACTCGCAGTGTGACCGTAGTCAAGCGGAGGAGAATTGGCGTATCGAGGTTGGCCATATTGTTGTTGGCCGGGCGATAAATATTGATTGTTAACGGCTGGCAACGGGGGGGTGGTCGCAGGGTTGTATGCATAATTGGAGGGTGCATAACTAGCTGGGTAGTTGGAGAGAGAACTAGCCGTGCTTGGTTGTCGTGGAGGATAAGTCGATCCGCCGCTTGGCGAATAGTACTCGTCTATTGCACGGCCACCGGGGGGGGCTTGCACGTAACCGGCTGTATACCCGCCTCCTTGTCCTTGGTTCTGTGAAAGTCGTCTCCCATACCCCGTGGCGGCACTTGCACCGAGGTTGTGATGGTCACGGTACGGTGCTTGATGCTCCTCATCGTCAAGGAAGACTTCATCGCCTTCAATCCTTGCCCTGAGAGGCTGCGATTCTGAAAACGCGGGAAGGCCAACCTCAGGTTGATGTTGCCTCGCCTTTCTGTCCGCCTCTGCTTTTACCGCATCCAACCGCATCTGCTCGGCATACCCATTCGAAGGCCCTATTCCCGGCGTAGGGCCTTCATTTTTTCCGCCCCAGTTGTTCCTTGGGGTGCGATTGGAGACGCAACACCTACCAAGCGTGTAGAAACATCCGCTGAAGAAGAGAAGTACCCATGCGGCTAATGTGAGCCAGATGGCACTGCCGATAGTAGCAGAACCTCCGGGGACAGCGTTGATGCGGGTTCTGGCGAGGAAGAAGAAGGCAAGATCAAAGATGAATGCGAGTAGGGCTACAACTGCTGCAAATCCAGATATACAGGTGCTGAAGCAGGTCATAGCCATCTCGCGGACATGGGCCAAAAGACCGAAGACGGCGGATCCCGCGGCAAGGATAAGGGCGACGACGTGAAGAAATAGACAATAAGTTAGCCATTTGACGACGACCTGAGGGATTTTGACGGGTAATCCGTTCCCAACGAGGCCGTTGATATCTGGTTGTATGTTTTTAAGTATATAAGCGGTCATACATATTGATCGACTTCACCCAATTCATATCCGATGGAAGGCTTGGAGCAAATGGTACCGTTGGCCAACTCCAAACAGTATCCTAATGTTCCAAATGTAATGTTACCACTTTCGTTGTTGAAGGAGAGGGAAGCCTTGAGAAAGAATACGGATCGAATCCAAGGTACACAAAAGGACACGACCGCTAAGAGACCTGTTGCGACGACAGTAACGATGAAGCCGGGGGTCGCGGGTCGAATAAAACCCATGGTCAGAGAAAACGAAGGGAGGACGCTTGTTTGATCAAACCCGGTATTAGGTGTAAGATTTCAAGTGGTGGTTGCTGGTAGTAGTAATAGTTGCCTAAGGCTCAGCTGCGCCCTTGTTTAGGGTCACAACACTGCCACTGAACTCCACGGGGCGATGTTCATCGAAACCAGCCATTCTGGCTGAGCCCTCACACAGCCTAATTTCAATCACTCTCCTGAAGTACTTGAAGAGTGACAACTAACTACCTTCTACCAATGATTATTACAGCTACTTGCCGGTAGTATTGCAGGTGGGTACTAAGAAATTATTGACTTATGTAATAATGTGAAGACTCATGAAATACTCTAGTAGGGTTTTTCAACATGATGACATTTGAGCTGTATCCAGTGCAGTTATGATAAGATAGACAGCATGGGAAGCTCTGTTAATGCTTCTTGGATTGATATAATAGGCAATAAAGTGTTCCTTTTTTCAGTGGGAAGTGCTCTAATACCAGGATTTTCAATGGTGTTCTCAGCATGGAAGTTAGTCATCTCTAAATTTGTCTGAAAACATGATTATGGATTTAGAATTTGAAATCTGGGTAAGAATTCTTCTTGAAAAAGGTACATTGTATTGCATACAATTCAAGAAGTATAATAATAATAAGGCTACTCATCAGCTGCCATTCAACATATCTTATTGTGTTTATAACTCTGTACCACAGCTCAAATGTGATCACACAGCTGAAAAGCCCTTAGAATAGCCTGTACAATCATTGCAATTCATTCTGTATTTCATGAAATGTATAACTTGACACATGAAATTCCCCTCACATATTGAAAATATGTCAAGTATCTGTATACAGCTGAAATGAAAAAGAATGAAAAGGCCATGCTTTTCAGTAGCAAACAATGACTTACCTGTATGGCTACTCAAGCTCATTGCACTTGGCATACAGGCTTGAATGTATTTAGGAAGTTTGTTTTAGGGAAATAGTCTCTAGAATCAAAAGTACAAGTATGCCAAAACCATCCATGAATGGGACAGATCACTGCATGGTCTCCAAATCCTTGAATATTGCATCTTCCTCCTCAGCCAGCTGTTTTGTGTACTTATCCACAATTATGCAACCGTCTGCACAATAAAAAACAAGTCAGGAAAGATGATGCAACAACCAGGTGATTTAGGAAAGGAAAGAGGCATACAGATTTGGATGAGCCAAATTAGGATCAAAATGGCAACCGTGGCAGCCTTGAAGGCAGTTGCGCCTTTCTTGCAGGAAATCTCGGCATCTGTAATCTCTGCGCCATCTGTAGTTGAGCCGCTGGAGCAGTTATCCCAGCTCTGCCCAGCATTCTCGAAGATAGCATTGAGGAGAAATGCATCCGAGACGATACTGAAGACGAGGTGACTGAACAACAATGCCCAGTAAATAGCAGTGAGACTGCGCGTCTCAAGGTTGCACCCATCAAACTAACAACGGATGACTTGGGTAAGTAAGGAAATAAAAGAGCAATGATTTGGTGATTGACCCAAAGACAGAGATGAGAGCGAGGAAAATGTACATGATGACCTGGACGGTCGCAACCGACTTTCCAGCATCTGGGCAGGAGGGACGTGTAAACTCAAAACTGCTGGGAGGGTGGGGAACCCGAGCGAAATGCAACGTACTGGTATTCCTGACTCGGATGATACAAAATGTAGCGACCAACGAACCCACAAGCAAGCCAAATATCGCGATTACGAACACGCCGAATCGCACGGGCATGCAGAAGCAGAAAGTACGGGAGCGATTATAAGTCATGTTTATTAAGGAAGAAATGGTTTAGTCGTCGTGACAAGTCGTAATAAAAAGCGTTGGGAATAGGACCAGCCTGCCGCGCCTGAGAATTGTTTGGTAGATATGTATATCCCCGGTAACTAGGGGCAGTGCGCACCTGCCATAAGGATACTGTTTTTTTTAGATTGCCTGGTATAACGATAACGTTTCGAGTTGGTTCTGTGTCTCTTGATGTAGTGAAATACTAGTATTATGGTGTCAGTTAGATATGACTGACGGAATCAAGCCTGCCCTGAATAGATCGATAAGACTCAACTCAAAACATTTGTCGCTACGCTTGCCCAACACCAGTCAACGGTCCCAGTCAACGGTCCCGTTACCCGCATTGACTCCAGCCTATCCCTTAAATTACCAAGACTCCGTCGAGATTCCTTTTTTTCCCATACTTTTCCCCCTAAAAGTTAGACACCATGGTGTACGTACACTCCCTGAGATCTATCCTTTGCAAAGTCTCACCCAGATATGCTCGCACAGCAACTTCACCGTAGGTTCGTTGTCCATTGCAATCCTCGCGGTGAACCAGTTGAATTAATCCCATATTGATGTACAGACCAGATCCGGGCTCTCATGGACCGGCCCACCAATATTCGAAACATGAGTGTCATCGCTCACGGTGAGACTCTTGTTACCTACCACATCTCGCAATCATCTTATTCCATGCACAGTCGACCACGGCAAGTCCACCCTCACCGACTCGCTGGTATCCAAGGCTGGTATCATTGCCTCAGCAAAGGCCGGCGACGTGCGATTTACGGACACACGAGAAGACGAAAAGGAGCGTGGTATCACCATCAAGTCCACAGCCATATCCATGTACTTCGAGGTTGACAAGGACGATGTCTCCGTCATCAAGCAAAAAACAGAGGGTGCCATTTCTCATCCAATCTTCCTCATCGATATTTAACCAGTGAATTAGGCAATGAATTTTTGATAAACCTGATCGATTCCCCGGGACATGTTGACTTTTCATCCGAGGTCACTGCTGCCCTCCGCGTCACCGATGGTGCCCTCGTCGTGGTTGACTGTGTCGAGGGCGTGTGTGTGCAGACGGAGACGGTCCTTCGTCAAGCATTGACCGAGCGTATCAGACCCGTTGTCATCATCAATAAGGTTGATCGTGCGTTACTCGAACTCCAGGTTTCCAAAGAAAATCTCTTCCAATCTTTCCTTCGTACCATCGAGAGCGTAAATGTCATTGTCTCCACCTACCACGACGCTGCTCTCGGTGACGTCCAAGTCTATCCAGAACATGGCACCGTTGCTTTCGGTTCTGGTCTTCATGGTTGGGCTTTCACCCTCCGTCAGTTCGCTAAACGCTACGCAAAGAAGTTTGGTGTAGATAAGGATAAGATGATGGCCAAACTTTGGGGCGATAACTTCTTCAACCCTACCACCCGCAAGTGGACGAAGACCGCTGATTCTGGCGATGGCAAGCAGCTCGAACGTGCCTTCAACATGTTCGTCCTCGATCCCATTTTCAAGATTTTCGATGCCGTGATGAACTACAAGAAGGATTCTATTGGTCCCATGCTTGAAAAGCTCGATGTCAAACTCACTCAGGAGGAGCGTGATCTCGAAGGCAAAGCACTCCTCAAGGTCATCATGCGCAAATTCCTTCCTGCCGGTGACTCTCTCCTGGAGATGATAGTCATCAATCTTCCCTCCCCAGCCACTGCCCAGCGGTACCGTGTGGAGACTCTGTACGAGGGCCCAATGGACGACGAGTCCGCCATCGGCATTAGAGACTGCGATCCTAAAGGACCTCTCGTTCTTTATATCTCCAAGATGGTGCCCACATCCGATAAAGGTCGCTTCTACGCCTTTGGACGTGTCTTCTCTGGCACAGTGCGCTCTGGCCCAAAAATCCGTATTCAAGGCCCCAATTACGTCCCCGGGAAGAAGGAAGACTTGTTCATCAAGTCGATCCAGCGTACAATTCTTATGATGGGTCGTTATACCGAGCCTATCGAGGATTGCCCTGCCGGAAACATTTGCGGTCTTGTCGGTATCGATCAGTTCTTGCTCAAGAGCGGGACTCTCACTACCTCAGAAACAGCGCACAACATGAGGGTGATGAGGTTCTCAGTCTCTCCTGTCGTACGAGTCGCCGTCGAAGTGAAGAACGCTGCTGACTTGCCGAAACTAGTCGAAGGCCTTAAACGTCTCTCAAAATCTGATCCTTGTGTGCAAGCTTGGATTTCTGAGACGGGAGAGCACATTGTCGCTGGTGCTGGAGAGCTTCACCTGGAAATTTGTCTCAAGGTTAACGCTAGTTCATGTATTTCGCAGTGTTTTCGGTAGTTAACCAATCACTTTTCAGGATCTCGAAGAGGACCACGCTGGTGTTCCGCTCAAGAAGTCTGACCCTGTTGTTCCTTACCGTGAGACGGTCAAGGCAGAGTCTTCAATCGTTGCGTTATCAAAGTCTCAGAACAAGCACAATCGTCTCTTTGTAAAAGCAATGCCCATTGATGAGGAACTCACAAAAGCTATCGAAGCCGGAAGAGTTACCTCCCGCGACGATTTCAAGGCACGAGCCCGTATTCTTGCTGATGAGTTCGGTTGGGATGTTACGGACGCCAGGAAGATATGGTGTTTCGGACCGGATACGACTGGCCCCAACCTGCTAGTTGACGTCACGAAGGGTGTGCAATATTTGAATGAAATCAAGGATTCTTGTGTTGCTGCCTTCCAGTGGGCAACGAAGGAGGGCGTTTGTGCTGAAGAGAATATGCGTGGAGTTCGGTTTAATGTCCTTGATGTTCATGTATGTGATTATGGACTAGGGTGGGAAACCTTTAACTAACCTTTCATTGTTTCTCAGCTTCACGCGGATGCCATTCATCGTGGTGGAGGCCAGATCATTCCCACCTGTCGCCGAGTCTGCTACGCTGCGTGCCTACTCGCCACCCCGGGTCTTCAGGAGCCCGTTTACCTTGGTCGGTGTTTTTTTTTCTTTCGGATAATGTCGCAAACTTACGCAATGCATTTTTGAAATTTATCAACAGTTGAGATTCAGTGCCCTGAAAACGCGATTGGTGGTATCTACAGTTGCTTGAACAAACGTCGTGGACAAGTCTTTAGTGAAGAACAGAGGCCCGGAACACCAATGTTCATAGTCAAGGCGTACTTACCCGTCAACGAGTCGTTCGGATTCAATGGCGAACTCCGTTCACATACCGCTGGCCAAGCGTTCCCTCAGAGCGTGTTCGATCACTGGGAGCTCATGACTGGATGTGAGTGATGATTTTCAATGCTTCTGATGTGGGTGATGTTAAATGGAAACGTTGAATCAGCACCGCTCGACAAGGGCAGCAAGATGGAGGAGATGGTGACAAAGATCCGCGTGCGCAAGGGCCTCAAGGTATGAATCCAGTTGGGTAATGGAATATGCATATGCTAATAAATTCTTTCGTAGGCCGAAATCCCAAGTCTGGATACTTACTACGACAAGATGTGATGAGATGATTTGATATTTTTCTGTGTATTGTTAGAACGAAAATGTTATTGCGCTGTACTATGACGGCAGCGCTTTATCACGACTCACGACTCGGCTCGGAACTTGCCGGCTATTTGTTCGTGTTTTATACTATATGGTTTGCAGCGGTGACGTCACGGATATATCGGGATAACATCGACAAATAAGGCCATTATGCTTGGGGCCCGCCCCTGTTCAGTTATGCTTTTGGGAGAATGTCTGACTTCGACGGCCAAGATGGTCTGACCTCACCCCAAGAGTCCATCTCATCCCAGGGCACGAGTACCACTTACTTTGACAGCACTACCCTTGACTCCTCTGACGGGACCAAATTTCACGAATTTGAACACATTGTCCAGTTCTACGACACTCAAGAGTATCTCTTAAAAGTGCTCGCAAACTTTATCATCCCAATTCTGAGCAGCAATGATGCTGCTGTGGTCATCGCTGTCAAGACCCGCTTGGAAGCACTGGAAAATCGTTTGCGCGAACGCGGTGTCGCTGTCGAAAAGAAAAAGGCCAGGGGCCAACTCCTCATGATAGATGCCCATGAGATGCTCGACAATATCATGGGCGACCCCGACGATGCCCCGTTTTCTATCGAGCCCATCGACTCTTTACTCCAAAAACTCGACAAAAAGTTCGCCAAGACCTATGTATATGGCGAACTTGTCAACCTTCTCTGCTCCCGAGGAGATCACATCTCCGCCGTACAGCTAGAGAAATTGTGGAACGGTTTGATGAAGCGGCACAAGTTTACCCTCCTATGTGGGTATGACATGAATAACTTCAAGGACGACCATCTTGAAGACGCCTTCAGAGATGTGTGCTGTACACACTCCCGCGTCGGTCCCTCCGAAGATTATACCAGTTTAACTGAGCAAGGTATTTATTTATTCATATTACCCCTGAGCACGACATGCCGATGAAATCACGAATTACCCAGATACACTGATAGCTCTGTTGAAGCAGAAGGCGAGGGCTCTAGAGACCGAAATCGAACGTCGCAAGTCAGTGGAGTCCACCCTCCAGCGCTACCTTGAGATCTTATCCACGCGCGCAGAGGAATCGCTTCGTAGCCAGCAAGAGTCATACCACACAATGCTGTCCATTCTTCCTGTTGGTGTTTACAGCGCCCCGAAGTCCTCCGACGGCGATGGTGTTTTCGTGAATGAGCGGTTTTGCGAGCTGTCTGGAATGACGGAGATCCAAATTCGGACCAGTGGATGGTTCAGCGCTGTGCACGGTGATGACCGAGACCATGTCCGTCATCTGTGGGAAGTTTCAGATAAGGACAACTCTTTTGGTGGAAAGGAGGAGTATAGATACGTTCTCCCTGATGGCACCATTCGTTGGGTCACAGGCGAAACTGTGCCGTTCAGGTCTGGCGAGGGAAAGACACAAACTTATGTTCACACAATTGTCGACATCACTCAGCTCAAGGATGTCGAGAAGCAACGCGCAAAGGCCAGCGGAAAGGCCGAGGAACTCCTAAGACATCGGGCGGAGCAGGCCGAACGGCACAGGAGGGAGCAAGATCAATTCATCGACACCCTTTGCCACGAGCTCCGTAACCCACTCAGCAGTATTCATGGCAATGTCGAACTGCTCCAGATTGGGCTAGACTCCAGACAGGCAACCCTCGCATCCAACGATCTCAGTTACCACGACCTCGAAAGTCTACGTGAACAGACAAGATGGGACCAAGAGTCAATATCTGCTATTGAAAAATGTGTGGCCCATCAAAAAGTAATCACAGATGACGTGCTCAATCTTTCCAAACTCGAAGTCGGGAAGGTGGTGCTCCGCAAAGTGGAATTCAACCTGAAAGCTGCGGTCATCGAGGTAACCAAGATTTTCGAGGCAGAAGCGAACCGCAAAGGTCTTACTTTACGATTCAATCTACCAGCATCAGATGTCTTTGTCAAAGGAGATCCTGATCGAGTGTCGCAGGTCCTGATCAATCTCCTAGCCAACGCGCTCAAATTTACGACCAACGGATGCATCACGCTAGGACTGGGCTCTGTGGAGAGAAAGGGAGGGAAACTGTTGGTTCAAGTTACGGTTCAGGACACTGGCATCGGTTTGACAAAGCAGGAAAAGGCTAAACTCTTTCACCGTTTCATGCAGCCCGCGTCTACATCGTACAATGAAACAGGTGGTTCTGGACTTGGGCTAGTTATAAGCAAGGGTCTCGTCGAACTCATGGGTGGCACCATTTCCGTTGAGAGCGCGAAAGGCGAAGGCTCGTTGTTCACCTTCACCTTCACGTCGGAAGCGGTGAAACATTCAGGACCGGTTATGCCCCCAGTTATCTGTCAATCTCACAAAACTCGTTGGATCCACCAAATCCTTGTCGTCGAAGACAACACAATCAATCAACGCTTCCTGGTTAGGCTACTGGAAGCGGCAGGGTTCAAATGCTCGACTGCCGGGAATGGCCTTGAGGCTCTTGCGTGCATCGAGCGGGAGCCGCCAATCGATTTGATTCTGATGGACGTTCATATGCCGGTTATGGATGGGATTGTCACTACTCGGGAGATCAGAGCTAGAGAAGCGAAGAACAATCTCACACCAATACCAATCGTCGGGCTCTCGGGCAATGCGCGAGAGGAACATCAGCATGATGCATTGAGCAGTGGCATGAGCTATTATCTTACCAAGCCTTGCAGGAAGGACGAGCTCTATAGTGTAATCGACAAATTTGACAAGTACGCTTACCATGGAAGTGATTTGGGTTAGGGGACGTGATTCACCGGACGGAGGACTTCGTACTTGACAGATATCATAATAATTGGGAAATAGGCTTCCAGACACATGCACCAATCACAGCTCGGAAGGCGTTAGGATTAAGCGACTATATCACATATGGTTCTGTAGATGGTGGCGCGAGCATGCCATATGACACCATGTATTGGTATTTATATGTAAAGCCTCCAATTTCTTGCAGTCATGAGTGACCAGACACAAGATTTGTCAGGTATCCAAGGTGTACTATCCTATCTCGCTGGTGGCCCATTCGCCAGTGAGAAGGTGACACGCCTGTCTGGGGGTACTGCTAATTTCCTTTTTCGATTGCATTTACTGGAACCGTACAACGGACGCTCGACACTTGTCTTGAAGCACGCGAAACCGTATGTGGCAATTGCGGTGAACTTCCCGCTTCCGCTGGAGCGCCAGGTGAGTGCTTCAATATCTTATTACAGATTCCTCGCCCAAGTTTGATCATGCACCGTTGCGCAGACATTCGAAGTTGTTGCTTTGAGGAGTGTCAAAGGATGGCTTCCGGAGGACTCTGTTGTGACGGTTCCAGTTGTGCATCGGTTCGACGAAATCGCAAATGTTATTGTGATGGACGATTGCGGAGAACAAGCGATTACATTAAAACAACTCTTCCAGGAGAATCCTCCACCATTGTCCGTTGTGAAAGAGATAGGGAGTGCCCTTGGCGAATTCCTGGGTAGTTGTCATGTGAGGGGAAGTGGGGATAAATCCATCGTCAGCATTTTCGATTCGAACGTGGAAGGGAAAAGAATATCAGGCTTCGTCACATATGGGCGCCTGATATCGACGCTTACAGGAAAGGACCACTTGCCTGCGTTATCCGATCCGTTACTCGACGTCGCAGAAAACAGCCTACAAGACATTTCCAAGTTGTCTTCAGAGATGATTCTTGCCATGAACTCTTCGCTCGATACATTCACGATGGGCGACTTTTGGCCTGGGAACATCATGATCACTCTGAGTCCGAGTGGAAAGTTGGATCGTATCCATGTCTTGGACTGGGAGCTGGCCAAGACAGGGCTTCCTGGACTGGACATCGGGCAACTTTGCGCAGAGATGTATCTCCTCAGTCGTTTCAATCCGTCTTGCAAGGATTCGGTCATGGAAACAATATCGAGTTTCTTGAAATCGTATGGACGCAGTCACGAAGTGAAGAGTTCTGTGTCAAGAATAGCAAAGACACATATTGGAGCGCATTTGGTTGCTTGGACGCCTCGTGTATCCTGGGGAAGCAAGGCGCAGACGAGGGAGGTTGTTATGGAGGGAGTAGATATGTTGACTGGATGTGAGGTTGACTGGTTTGAGCTGTAATAATGACTCCGCTTGAAACTATTTTTTTTTACGGACACTTACCGTTTGTGAACAATGTTTCACGGAATTGACGGAACAGACGGTTCAGGAATCATGGCCACTGAGCTGCATCTACCGCCCACCTTTCCTTATCCCATCAAAGTGGTCTCTCTCGACGTCGGCTATCGGGCGTCTATCCAACGTGGCACGCGTCTCCTAAGCTACTCCTTCATCCATGTCCCCAACATACCCGGCAGCAAACCGGAGAGCCGCTTCGGTACATGGGACTCTGCCGTCGAGGGAACCGTCGACGCCTGGAAGATCAAGCCTGGCGATGTGATATCGGAGCACAAAGCGAGAGATAAGCCCGTCATTCTCGTTACAGAACCGTGCAAACATGGCGTGCAGATCGGCGGTCTCTGTGGTCTCTGTGGGAAAGATATGACCGAGTATGTGTCTTTACATCTTCGACAACAGCACAGAAATACCAGAATATGCGTAGCTATGATTATACAGGTTTCTCAGACGCCGCTCGCGCCTCCATTCAAATGACCCACTCTGCCTTTGGGCCGACCGTCTCCCTGGAAGAGGCTCAGAAGATCGAGAAGCAAACCGCTGAACACCTCCTCAAATCAAGAAAGTTATCTCTTATCGTAGATCTTGATCAAACGATTGTTCACGCAACCGTTGATCCCACCGTTGGCGAATGGATCTCTGAAGGTGAAGCCTGGGAAGCTCGTCAAGCAAAGAATGCCTCGACTAGCAAAGACGACTCTGATGATTCCGACTCTGACGATACCTCATCCGAGTCTGATGATGAATGCAATCCCAACTGGGGCGCCTTGAAAGACGTCAAGAAGTTCAGGTTGGGTCCCGAGTCTTTCGGTCAACATGCATTACGAGGGCAGTCCAAGGGCAAAGGAAAGGGTAAACTGATAGAGAACGAGGGTTGTATGTATTACATCAAGCCTCGGTGAGTTACTTTACCGCTTTATCTCATATGTACACCCATCACTCATTCTCAGAAAGTCCTGGCTGGAAAGACTTCCTTTGCACAATGGCATCAAAATACGAAATGCATGTCTATACGATGGGAACTCGTGCCTATGCAGAGGAAGTTTGCGCTGCAATCGATCCTAATGGCGAGATATTTGGAGGTCGGATCCTCAGCCGAGACGAAAGCGGCAGTGAGTCCAAATTCACCTTCATCATCGAACCCGACTGAGTGTTTCTTTCGCGAGGTCTTACCCAGAAGAGTCTACAACGGCTGTTCCCATGTGATACGTCTATGGTAGTTATCATCGATGATCGTGCAGACGTCTGGGAATGGAGTCCGAATCTAATCAAAGTCATACCTTGTAAGTGAGGTTACTTTCTCTTTCCCTCCATTTCAAGTCAATGTAAGATTTCTAGACGATTTCTTTGTGGGGATAGGAGACATCAATTCGACATTTTTACCCAAGGTGGAACTCTTGAGTCCCACAACGCCTCCCAAATCATCACCACCCTCGCCATCCGTCTTCCCAAACCGTCCTTCAGAAGGAACACCAAATGCAGCATTACAAGCGTCTTCTGAAGAATCGGCAAGAGCAGAGTTGGCTGCTGACGCGATGCTGACCCAAAACTCATTGGCCCTCGAAGCTCAACTGGAAGAGCGACCCTTGGCCAAGAAGCAGGAAGAGCTCCAAGGTAATCATGCTGAGGCAAAGCCCGGCGAGCAGCAGCAAAGTGTACCTTCGGAAACGAGCCAGATTCCAACCAAGGGTACCAAAATGACCGAAGAGAACCCTCATCCTTCAAAAACGGACAAGATTGTGCGCAAAGCACTGCTGAAGAACGATGACTCGGAACTCATCCGGATACGCAAGGTGTGTCAGGTTCCTCAGGGTTTCTGAATCTTTCCTCATGGCATTTCAAGCTCTTGGAGGAAGTTCACAAACGGTTCTTCAGTGCTTATGACCATCGTTTGCCTGAGAGACAAAGACGAAGGTCAAGCATCACCAGGCTCAGAGAATCGCTAAGAAAGTCGCACGACGTCACGGTTGGTGACGCGATTTGCTCTGCTAGCGATTGTAGATGTCTCACGCCTTAATTTTGCAGGATATCATCCCTCGAATGCGGACTGAGACACTGAACGGCGTTCACATCTTATTCTCGAGTGTTATCCCACTCGACACTCAACCAGAAGCTACGGAGATTTGGAGAACGGCTCACATGTTTGGTGCGCGATGTTCGACAGAACTCGCCAACGATATCACCCACGTCGTGGCGGCAAAGGTTGGTTGGTTTTACTCTCAATGTCCATATTGATGTCTGATCCAACCACAACCAGCGTGGAACGGTGAAAGTCGATGCTGCTCGAAAGCGCGGTGGGATCAAAATTGTATGGCTAGCGTGGTTCACAGATTCCATCGCGCTATGGCGGCATCAAGATGAAACCCCATACCTTCTTGATGACCCCCAAATTGAGTGTCCCGGGTCTACTTCTACGGACCCTAACCAGACCTCTCTTGATCCTGAGCCTGAGCCTGAGGATTGGGGTGAGACCCGAAAGGAAGTCGGAGTAGGGCCATCACCGTTTGAGCTTGGCGAAATTGACTGGAATGATATAAACGACGAAGTTGATGCTGCTATGAACGAGAGCGACGACGAGGACGAGCGGAGTGTGAGAAGCGGGAATGTGTCTGACGAGGATGATTGGACGGATGAATCGAATAGCATGATCAGGTCCGTGCGAGGTTCATGAAGTTTCGAGCAATGGGGGTGAAAATTGGGGTTATTTGAACAGCAGCGCCAACCCATCACCGAGAATGAGTCGCAAACGGCTACGGAGCGTGACGCCGGCGGCGGAAGTGTCAGTTAATGGTGGTCGCCGAGACGAAGAATCACTACGTTCGCCGCTTGCAAAGCGCAAGAAACTGGCTGCAGATCGAACAGGGTATTCCAAGTTGAAGGAAGCCATCACTGCGGACGAACTAAATGAGGAAATGCCGTCGGTTCCAGCCAACAATCAACTTGGCGAGGCGACATCCCACGACTCGACAGTTGAACCAGAGGAAGGTGATAATGATGACGGCGACGACGGGGAAGAGGAGGATGAAGAAGACGATTTCTTGGCCCGGGAGTTGGAGGAAGAATGGGGATGACAATTTGGTCCCATTACTCTTTTCCCCCTCTTCTTGATTCAACTCTATTTTTTCCTGCTTTGATTATTGCTTCACTTGTACGGAATAGGGACATTTTGCGATAAATGTACAGTATAATTTGTCAAGTCAAGCCTGAAGCATGTGGTCGTGTGACCTTACCTCGAACCCAAATCATTGACCTCTTTCAAAGTTACCCAGGCTACTAGTAACAAATTGTTACGACCCTACTGAAACGTCCACCGAAGGGTGTCCGACAAAAGGTCAGCTGAGATGGCTTGTTGCTGCATCTCACTTCTCTTCTCGTAACCATCACATCGCCGTCAACATGCAAAGACCCAGGGTGATTTCGGTCATAAGTACACGGACAAAAACCATCAAACAAATCAATCGGTCCCAATAAACACCGATTTCCAGCACGAGTAGATGATGCCTGCGCCCGTCCGTGACCGTCATCAAAGAATTACGACGGCAAGCCGCAAGGACCAACTGATTAGGATATGTGATAACGTAAGAACGTAAGAACTCCAAAAGGAGATGTATCTAGGGCAAGTGAGCGCTGTGAGTATAGTTGGGAGATTGAAGTGAGTGGGACATGCCTTGAATTGCGATTGGTGGTGGTTAGTTGTGAGGGATGCCAGCCGCTTGTTCGACGATGAGAACCTCCTCCTGCAACGCATCTCTTCCTTCCTCTAACCATCGGCAATATTCAACGGCCCTGAACAAAACGCCACTCTTGCCTTTACTCCTACCTTTCCCGCGGCTGCCACTGCCTTTGGGTCTGCCCCTTGTGGGCATGCCAATGCCAGGTGCGGATCCAGCAGGTGCGAGCAGACCGATGAGTTGAGCGTAGCCATCGCGGATGGCGTTGCGACGTTTCTGCTCAGACATGATGTGGTTCAACCGTTTCTGGGGCGTGGATAGAAGGGGCTTTGCCCGAGCTGACGCGCCGGACTTTTCAGAAGTATTTCTTGTCGGCGACGGGCGTGCCGGTGGTGTGGACGAAGAATTGGAGGCATTGCTCCGCGGCTGGCTGTCATCGCGCGCATCCGGCAACATGGGCGACGGTTCGTCGACGGGTGTATTTGTTCCGCCTCTTGAGGAGATGGAGCGAGTTGCACGACCTGGTCTGCTCGAAGAGGACGCGTCGGGAGGAGTGCTGTGAGGATTGGAGTATGGAGTATAAGCTTTTTGGACGTTTTGGTGGTCGACGAGTCGTGCGTCTGGATTGTCAAATTCCCAGTTGAATTTATCGAGGAAGCCGAGAAGATCAGTCGTCTCTGAGGGAGAGAAGAGGTCTGCAGAAGAAGGCAGTGGAGGTTGCGGAGGGAAGATGTTGGAGAGGGCAGGGTCAAAGGTGAACTCGAAGGCGTCAAAGGGGACTGGGGGTGGTATTGTGTCGGTTGACATTGGAGTGGAAGGAAGGAAGGAAGAGGATCAAGGGTGGTTGCTTGAGCGTTGCATTGCAGATCAATACTTGGCCAGAGGAGATGATGCAAGGGCCAAATGCCGACACGCGGCAGCGAGTTGCCGGATGGCCATTCCCAGCCATTCCCATCCGCGTGGCAGCCAAGATATATCGGGCACGATCAGCGGCGGTAATAGCCGAGAACCGGCGTGATATTCAAACACCGCCGCGATGAACGCCCGGAAGCGGAGATGATAAATAGTTTCACACCCGAGACCGACGGACCCCCGACCGCCCATCTTCCCCCATGTCGGCCCTCAGCGAGGCATCCACCCCGGCCCATGAGTCGGCCCCGCCGTCCATCGACACCCAGCAGCTCCAGCAACTCCAGATTACCCCTGATCCACAGCAGCAACAGCCGATCCAGTCCGGCGCTCCGTCTGGCACGCCGAACGACTCTGGTCGAAAACGTCCGTCGTTTCCCTGCTCTGCATCGCCCGACTGAACCATATCTCCCCCGCAAGCAAAAGCTCCATCTGTCCGTAGAGCATGTGTCGCCTGCCACACTGGAAAAACAAGGTGTAGTGAGGTACTACCTTGCCAGGTACTGCGGTTGCTTTGATGTGTTCATTACCTCTCATCGCCTCATCCCTATGTTTCAGAGTTGTCTAAAACGTGGTTTGGGCTCTAGTTGTGCTTATCCCGACCCCGATGCTCCCAATCAATCTCATCACTCACCGGGTTGGCTGCAACACCGTTTATTAACTCAACACGACACTAATCTGCAAACCAATGCAGCTCCCGCAGTACCCACCTTCACGGCCCCGCAAATGTTCACGACAACTATGCAACCTAACCTCTCCCACCAACAATACTACGACTACAACGGCACCTTTACCGGCGCATCAACATCGACCTTTCGTCCGAATAAACGTCCACGCAACCTCACCGAAGAGGAGACCGCCGCGATAACGCGCAACTTTAGTCGAGGTGACTTCTATGTCGGCAGCAGCGCGCCTGTCCGGATCGACCCCCGGTTGCCTGTGAGGTTGACACTGGGAGAAGGTGACCATGTCCATTTTACTGTCGGCGAGGCGTTGGTGTAGTGCTTTTATGATATTCGTTCTCCTGTTTGCTCTACAGCTATCGCTTGTAATACTTGGACTTTACGTTAATATAGCTTTTTAAAATAGCTCCATCTTAGCGAGTAATACAGGCATAATTATTATCCGAGGAGTAATGTAGTAACATCATGATCTTGAAACCTATTCGAACCGGTCATCCCGCTTTATTCACCAAATGGTTCACGATATCGACTGCCCGCTTGAACTTGGCCTTATCCTGCTCGCCAAAAGAGAGAAAAAATTCAACGATGGTAACCTGGCAACTGGTAAGCACAGAAACAACTCACCTCCTCGGTAGCCTTCGTCTCGCTGATCCCATGAATGCAGCCATCGGGCGCCCTGTTCATCCACTGCAGGTCTTCCGATCCCCACGCGATGGAGGTATTCATACCGTATATGTCTTCGCTCCTAGACAAATTTATTTTTAACGTAAAGATATATTGGTGTGTAGATCCGAGTCAGTCAGCCAAAAAACGACAAAAGCAATTCCAAGGGGATAAGCGGAACTCACTCACTTACCCTGGTGGGGACTCCATCGGAATTGTCTTTAGGATGCCGTGCAGCTCGTCAAGGAGACGTTGGTGTTCTTGCTCAGAAATCGAGAGTGACTTGGGAGCGACATCCCCCAGCGCGGGATCTGCGGACTGGATCCTCAGGGCTGGAGCCGCCTTTGCGAGAGTCAGGGTGTGGATCGCTGAGGGGGTGGCAGGAGCGAAGCCACCAGTGATGCCTGGGTGGGTTGCATGCGTTAGAAAATAATACGAACAATTGTAGAACATACCATGTTGGAGACGTAGGGAGAATTCGCTGGGAGGCATTGGATCCGATGACTCAATTGGGAGAACCGTGTTTATGTACTCAAGGTTCGGATCACAAAGATAAGAAATCGCCCCAAGAGCTTAAGTCGACATATATATAGTACTACGGGGATTAATAACATCACAGTAATAATGTTTCAAGCAGGAAGACAACTAGATATATCGCAAAAGAGGTCAAAGGGACCCTACAAAATAAGTCAAGCAAATCTCAGCTCTCTGCGAGCTGTACAAAGAAGAACAAAAAGGAGAGAATTTCATACTTGATTATCAGTGCCCGATGTGGTGGTGGAAACTGAGAAGCAACAGTGCATCGTCGAGTTTAACGCCTGAAAACCTTGCGGCGCTGGCCTTCTCTAGTTCCGCATAGGGACTGGGATCTACGACAGGATGGAGGCCCACACGGATACGATGAGGGGGTGCGGAGGCGACTGCAGAGGGTATGGGTGGAGGCGAAGGCTCGGGTGAAGGGGTGACGGCCTCTTGGTACTCATCATCGCTGCCCATATCGGAAGGACCATAGTGGTGGTGGTGGTGGTGGTGGTGGTTGCGAGTATGCTCGTAATTGTCGTCTAGATCCATCTGGTCATCCTGTTCATTTGTGGATGACGACGAGGACGAGGGAAAAGAAGGCGTTCCGGAGCGGGAGACAGGTGAGGAATGGACGTTGCTATCATCGTCGTCATCACCCTTCTTGGCCCTTTTTCTGGCCGTCTGTCGGAGATTCCGGAACCAGTTGGTGACTTTGCCAATATCCCTAGAAATACAAGGCATAAAATGAACACAATGAACTGAAACATCTTATGATGAATTTGACGTACATTCCTATTTCTAGAGCGAGAGCGGTGCGTTCTTCGATGGATGGATTAGCCGTGCGTGTGAATAGTTCTTTGAGAGCGTCTAGTTGGTAAGGTTCTGGTCGGGTACGCCTCGGGCGTAATAGGACCCCTGCAGCATTGCGGTAGGGAGATGCGTTGGCCGGGGTTGATCCTCGCGAGGAGAAGGAAAGGTCTAGAGGCAATGCCGAGGAGGCACGGCCAGGTGAACGTCGCGCTCTAGGGGCAGTAGGGTGTAAAGGCTGGTTGGAAATTGGTGATAGCGACAAGGGTAAGGAAGGATGAGCAGAGGGTGGTGGGAACGCGGAGAAGGTCCGTGACTCGTGAGATTGTACAACAACAGACTTTTTGCTAGCAGATGCATCTGGGTCAGCTTCTTCATTGCGTTTCTTGGCCAGACTGCGCTGGTTCTGAAACCAGTTCGTTATGCTCTGGTACCGCCTGAGAACAACCAAGACAGTCGGTAACGGATGGTGAAGAACGACAGCTTTGAGAGCACTTACATGCCGATGCGGTCTCCCAAATCCTCTCTCTCCTCCTTAGATGGATGGGGATTGGTCTTGTAAAACCTTTTGAGTGCATCTGTTTGATGGGGAGAAGGGCGCAGGCGCATTTTCCGGGGCATTGTGTCAGACTCGGCAAAGAACTGAGTGCGTTCAGGGGTGCTTGAATAGAAGGTGGGCTGCTGACGGGAGTCGTGGTGGGATACAGCAAGGGAAGAGCGTTCGTGATTGTCAAAGATAGGGTAGTCGCCGTCCTGAAAATCTTCGAGGTCAGGTTGGCGGGGTGTGTTTACGGCGGAGGAAGAGTTGGACGAGAGTTGAGGAAGGTCGTAAGGAGCGCTGCCTCTGGATCGTTTCTTTGCAGAGGCCCTTTTATTCTGAAACCAAGCGTTGACGGTCTTTGTCTCCCTAAGAAAAGGAAAAGACAAATGGACAAAGGGTGAAGCAGAGGGGAGAGCAGACGTACATGCCGAGACGTTCTGCCAACTCTGAGCGCTCATCGAGTGCGGGATGCTCAGTTTTGTCATAGAGGTCGTTTAGGGCTGCGAGCTGGGAAGGGCTATGGCGATGACGGGGACGCTTTTGCCTGTCCTTCTGGTCTGAAGGGGATAGTTTGAGGGGGGCAAGGATTGGGGAATGGGGCCAGGAGGAGAAGGAGGCAGCCATGATGGTGGTGGTTTAGATATGAGTGCTGTACTAGGCCGGAGCCGCTTTATTACAAAGGTGCATTTTACAAACTGACGACAGGTTCATCTATTTGGGTGCACTTGATCGCCAGATATTAAACTCATTTCCCACGGTAGCAAAACGTTGCTGTCTCGGCATCGATGCCGGTGTCTCCAATGGTCGTTGCATTCCCAATATTGCGACCGTGTTCACTCCAGCCATGCCTGCCAATATTACGTACAATCCTCAACCATGTTCTTGATCCATGCCCCGAGCGATCCGCTGCCTCTTTATCAGTACAACAATCCAATCACATGAGCAACAAACGGATACCCACAGGAATCCCTCGTGTCGCAGAAACAACGCTCGCTTTGTTCCCTTGCTCCAGAATCGTATCGCATACGACAACGTCGTGATCGTTGCAGCGTGACCTAAAAAAACCCACGTCAACTGCATATCCCACATCGATGAACCCTGACAGTCGTGCCTCGGATAAAGCACCCTCCAAAGTAGATCCTGTCTAGATTGTACTTTTCGGCATTCATATATCTGTCACTCTCCCGTCACATGAGATTATCAAAATTAGATTTCATTGCAGACGTACGCGATCTGTCCGATGTTGTTCGAGATGGCAAACAGCAGACTCTTGCTGATATCCTCCGGTCTAAAGTTCTCTTTGATGCCTCCCTTCTTGAACACCTTGCCGAATGAACTTGCGATCATCGTCGACTTGAGTCCAAGCCGGCTGTAGTCTTGCCCGTATATGTCCCCGACCAACATATCGACACTAGCATTGGTCCCCTTTTCGGAAAATGCCAGCATTTCTTGGACAACAAAAAATCAGTGGGCGAAACAAGAACCTTTTATTATTATTAGCAACTGACCGTCGAAGCTCGTCGCCGGTGTCAACAAACTGAGTAGTCCCCACAGTGTCCCGCCTCCCAAGCTAGTCCCACTGACTCGCTCAAATTTACCGTCTTCATCAACCTTGATGATCGACACCCCAGACCCAATGTTAACCAACAGGCAGGGCAACTGTGGCATAGGATTGCCTTCAAATGTGACAGAGTACTTCGGGTCAAGAACTCCATTCCTGCGGACCGTCGGAATGATGTTGGCTTTGTTTGCCGACGACGATGGTGACGAAGAAGGGTTTGAGGCAGAATGGATGAGTTCGTCTGAAAAGTAGTACACCTCTTCTGGGATGAGCGTGATAAACTTGAGCCCTTCAATGAGGCACTCTATCTCATCCTCTTTAACCACCTCGACTCTTAAGATGTCGCTGAGCAGTTCGTGAAACTTGTAGGCACCCCCGCCCGTCGCCATGATCTTCACGCCTTTCCGCATTTCCTCAATCGAGACGCCATTCGCTACCGCCGACCGCTCGATCAGCGATCGTATGAATTCTACGCACGTGTCGATATTATCCGTCTCAAACCGCTCAAAGTTCAATGACCCCCCGGGAAAATGCTGCCCCGCCCGGCGCAATATGGTGTCTCGCAATAGTCCATCGTGCAAGCCGGATAACCCACTCCCTGTATTGGTCTGGGAGTCCAGAATCGAAGGCGTCAATGCCCCACTCCGTTTAACAGCTATCGGAGGGGATGATATTGCCCTGGAATTGCCAGAGGGCGAAGCCGACCTTTCGGGAGTCGAGATGTTGCTGTCGCTGCTTGAGCCTCGAGTAGCAGCTACAGATGGCGACGATGGCGGCTCAGGAGAACGAGTAAAGTACACAACTTTTGCAAGCGAGCCTCCAATCTACGATTGAACAAAGAAATGAAATTCAGAGTTCTTTCCAGTCGGGACACGTGAACTGCCAGTTTGGCAACGTACGTCGACCGCAATGTGCGACACGGGTTCGATGTGATTCGGTAGATATATTCCTCGACTGTCCCGGGTCTAAGGCGAATGGTCAGTGTGAAGAAAATGCGAGCCGACCATGGTACGTACCTCCGGGGATTCTTCTGACAGGATCACGGCACCTCTAGTGTCCACATGTATGACCCTCGCTGCAGGCAATGTCGGTGTGGGCATGTCGGTGGCAGTTAAGAAATGGCACGAGTGACAACCGAACAAGGCAACATTTAACAGCTCTTCAGGCTTAGTAGTGCTGCTCCCTTGTCAAATTGCTTGGCCAGCATGAGACCTTGCTGGCTGATGGGACAATAAGACGGACACCCGGCACCGGATTCTGTGTCGCCGGTTTCACCAACCCGTAATCAACGGAGCGCTGACTTACAGCCACTATGAAGGTAGAATAGGTTGGAAATCATCCAGCAAACCAACCTATTATTGGGCAAGTATAACTCTTTTACAGGTTGAGTATCACCCTTCCAGGTTGAAATTTGCCATTTCTTAGGTTGATTAATTTAGGTTGAAAAACAACCAGAATTTGAACAATTTCAACCTACCTAACAAGTGAATATAAGGCATTATAATGGGTTATAACTGTTACATAAAATGGGATGAAAAATTGTTCTCTAATCTGATATTATGAAGACTTCCATTATTTTTCAATATTCATATCTTATCTTATCTGAAATTTCATCTTATCTTACTGGTTCTTAAGGGCTCTCATTCACTTAAACTCAGATTATTGACTTGCACTAAATACTATCTTGTAGAAAATGCAGTCATGGCCAAGTTTTTGCATTTTGTTCAACCCACAGGTTTGTGGCTTGGCTTTGACAGAGGTGACCATCAACCTGTCATATAGTGATTTCAATAGGCTGATAAGTCACCTTGTATTTAGGTTGATATCAATCAACCTAGGTTTCAGCCTATCTCAGGTCAAAAGATACAATTCAACTTAAATACTATTGATAATCAACCTTAGTCACCCCCACAGTGAGCTTTACCCCGTTAACTTTCCTCTATCAGTTACTAAGTTGTTTATAATCACTATCAGCCGCCGACAGCAGCAACCACAAGATCGCACGCGTTCTGCTTTTCCGCACGAACACCGAGCTCTAATGTCACACCCTGCCCCTTGGAAAATGTCATGCGACACCGCACAAGCACCTTTCCCCCACCACCAGTAACCAGCCCTGACAACTGAAGCGCATGCACAGATGTGGATGCCGGTGTTTCTGTCCCGCCTAACGCTTCCATGTTCAGTACCTCGATGATAGAATCACATGCAGCTAGTAGAGAATCGTTATCAGTTTATATTTTGGATTGTTAAATGCCGGCACACCTTTGAGACTCTCCATTGCCGACAAAGCAAATGTTTCAGTAGCGTTGGGACCGCTGCGCAGTCGGTCCCATTCGGCAGCAAACGTTGCGTAGCTTGGCACAATGTAGTCTCCGCCAGCGCTGAGTTCGACTTCCTCCAGCTGATACTCGTCCTCGTACCCTTCTTCTTCCGGCACGCCTGTCGAAGGATCCATTTCCTTGCTGATGAATTTCAGGGTACACTGGAACGAAGCGAGCGCATATTCCTCAGGAGAATCACGGGTGAAAGAAACATAGACGATGCTTGGCGATGACGACGCAGTCAATGCGGGGACGGGGATGATGAAATCCTCAGTCAACCTGCCCTCCGTCTGAGGAATCATGATAACCGACACTTGCTCCAGGACAGTGTCGGGTAGAGTATTTGATACATTGAACTATGCAAACACCTCATGAGCACCGCGACGGAAGCGAGCACCACTGGCATACCTGAAATACGACGTGGTCTTTGAAAATATGTTTGACACAGGTAACTTGGTATTCTGTCTCGCTTTCCGTAAGCCGCACCGGTTTTGCACTACTGTTCAGCACAGGACCATACGACGATAATTCTGGAACTTCGGCGAGTTGTTGTGCATATGAAGATTGCGTTTCTGCCGCAGAGGGCGGTGGTGGGGAAGCTGTCTTCTTTGGTGCGGGAACACCAATAGTTTCCAACGTGCTTGGACCTGGAAATTTGGTGTCATAAACACGACAGTCGTGCAGGAAAAAATCTGGGCACTTACGTGCTGCGTCTTGGGCTGCTTGGGCTCGGCTGATTTTCGGTACAGATGACACGTCGAAAGCGTGTTGCGAGGCTTCTTGGTCATTCACGTATGCGACCAACTTTGACTCGAGGGCAGCCAGGGAGAAGACCGAATCTTGAACAGGTTGTTAAACGCATAGGACGGGATATCCAATGGCCAGCTCACCGTCCTTGACGTAGGTATCCGCTAATGGCTCGTCTTGAAATACTTTAAGATACAAAGCAGCACGATCGCGCACTTCATCGTCGACATCATCCAAACAACTTTGAAACAAAATGTCAGTCACAACAGTCAAGATATCAGATAAGAACCGACCGGTTGAGGAGCACGCCAATGCTCTTCCGGAGCGGGATGTCAGTTGCATTGACCCCAAACTTGGCCATGCTTGACACGGCCGCAGCCCTGACAGTAGCGTTTTCCAAAACTACGCGATTATATATGAAACGAATATATTTTGCTGGTTGTGGCGATTTGGGGCCCTCCATCCCAAGTAGATGAAGAATACGAACCGAAAGCTTGGTGAACTCGCAATCTTCAATGAACTCACAAAGATGCGACAAAGCTTGTTCCTTGCATTCTCCGATGAATTTGATCATGTCGAAAATTGCCTCCACGACGGCACGCTTAAAATCATAGCCACCTTCGTCTCGCAGTACACCGGAGAGGAAAGTGAGCATCGAGGCATGTTTCGTGGGGAACTTGAGACAAAGAGACCGGATTGCATCAACAATGATAACCTTGAATTCATCACTGATTTCAGTCATAAAGCCAGTAATTTGTTTGATGAGGCGATCGACAGAAGCCTCATTGCCAGTCTGCGTTGTTGTCGTTGGATAATGATGCAGACAATAGACAATAAACGCACCTTGAGTAGGGTGGTGATTGCGTACGTAGCAACACTTCTGTTGGTGTCCGATATTAGGTTTTCTAGATCTACATTGCATGTCGACACGCTGCCTGGATGTGCGAGGGCCAAGGAAGCAAGGGTGCGCGTAGCAGCGAATTTTAAAATAGGTTTTGGAGATGACAGGAAAAGTTGCAAGACTAGAAAGGGAACTAAAATTGACACAGAACTAAAATAATATCTGTTATGCATGATGACTGACCTGCGACAGATCGCGACAACTGCGTTGATGAAACATTCTTCGTTTCGCAGATGGCCCGTGCCGCTTCGAAATTGACCATATCACTTTTGTGTCGCAGCCAGCCCTCCAAAAGTTCGAGCATTTGTTTTTGATTGCTAAATAACACCCGAGGCACGTCAGAAGAAGAAACATGACTGTGGTCAAAGTGAAAAACCCACTTGTGATCTTCTTCCATGACCTTGGCCGCATACCGAATCAACATGCACAGTGCCATGGGATTTTTCAACGTCGTTCCTGTACCAGACTTGCCACCACCGAGCTGCTGAATCATCTTCGTCACAGCCATTCGATCCTGCTGACGGATAAGGTAAAGCAAGCCAAGAGCATGATACTGCGCGATGAAGCTTGTCGAGGGAATGGTTTGTTGGCCGCTGGCGGCCGGGGCCGAAGATCCAAAACTGAGATAGGATGTGGTAGTATTAGCGCTAAAGAAAGATGATCCAGTCTTCGCATTGACGGCTTCTTGAGCTTCGTTGACCCAGCGTTTGACGACGTCCTTGGCTGCGGGGAAAAGGTGGTACGCAGAGACGAGAGCTGCGGAAGATATGGAGGGGTTGCGATCGACGATGGCAGACTTGAAGAATCGTTCGACGCCTTGCGCCATAGATGGCTTTAATGTTTATGTGTGAGTTCGACAATAGAAACGCAACCGCAACGTTGACATACATCTATAATTCGGCAAAGCGCTCGAATAGCGTTTGGCCGGTATATTACCTCCGAGTTGGGTTGCATATCCTTCATGATGCTGCTGGTCACCATAATGGTGTCTTCTGCCATAGTTGCGAGTTCCTTGATTGCTAAGTAGACCATTTGCCGCAACGCGCTCTGTACGGAAGGTCGATATCATCAGGAAACTGGGACAAGTAGGGTTGCTCACATCTTTATGCTGAAACAATTTGGTGGTGCCAAAGAACAGCGTCGTCGCCTCTTGGGTTCCAAAAGTCTCGCCAACATAAAGCAGGTAAACGACACGGGTGAGGAGAGCCCTGCACTTTCGTGGGCTTATTGGCGATTCGTTGAAGACACGAGCCTCCTGAAGGATGGTGGTTTTGTTGTTGTAATACGAGCTAAGCCCGCTCTCCTCTTCCTTTTTCGAGGCAAAGGCCATGGTGAAGGACGCCATGGTAGAATTGAGTGAAGCCGGATGGTGGTCAAAAGTGCACGTTTTCTATTTGGTCCTCAAATTCTTATTAGGGAGTGTCTATTTGGCTCCCCGGGGAGCCGCTTAGTCATCTGACACCCCTTTCCTTATATAGTTATAGCTAAGTGGCTTGATCAAGATAAATGAATTATTGTCTTTGCAATACCATTGGCAAAAATATAGTAAAATTAGATTTGAGTAATTTATAAGTGTATATTACTGAGAAAAAGTAATTGTCATCTTTGATGTAGTGGAACCTTAGGAACCTTAAGTATAGATAAGCAGGTTGATTTATTTTTCACCAACTACTCTACCAAACCTTATGATTATTTATTCTGAAGGTCTAACAATATTGAACATTTCATTGCTTAATTCTCTTGAATTTGCTCTCAAGTAATGGACAAGCAAGAATTGATTTATCTTAATCAGGCCAGTTAGCTATAACCATATAAGGAAAGGGGTGTTGGATGACTAAGCGGCTCCCCGGGGAGCCAAATAGATAAATCCTTCTTATTATATTATTTGGCAACAAACATGTATTCGTGTATGTCAAGCCAATACATAATACGCTATCGGAAACAGTGAGAAGACGTGCACCGCACAGTATTAATTCGCGCGTTCGGAGGAGAGCAAAAACAAGGATGAAGGCTATTTCGTGAACGTAGAGGGATCGTTAATAATTCGTGAAGAGAATTCTTGTGCCTGACGCATTCTCCAGATAGCGACAACGTTGGATATGGGTGAAAAGTCCCCGTCTTCCTCCTTCTGGATCCCTCATCAACCCCAACAAGGACCTCCGCAATCATCGCTACCTAACCGATCCAATCCCGATGCGGCGCCCTCTTCAATCCCGCTCGCCCTCGACAAGGTCTGGCCACCATAGTGCAGACCAAAGAAGAAGTGGAGGATAGAAGGACAACAAATTATGAGAAGGGAGATGTGAAAGCTGAGGATGTGAAAGAACAGTACAGAAAGGTAAGGAAAGTATGTAACACAAGAAACATGAACGTCAATGGGCTGGAAGGATGGATGGAAGAAGGGAAAAAGAAATCAACAACTAGAAACGGGCGCATGATGTATGTATGATGACAACAAAGATAAATGAGAAGGAAGCGGTCAACATATTCCTCGTCCAAACGAAGGACGAGGGATAGAGATGACGTGAACAGAAACAAGCGTCCGTGTTAGACCGAAATCGCGTAATGGTGTGGGAGGGATGATTTATATTGTAACAGTATCGCCAAAGAAGCTGACTCCATTGCCAAAGAACAGATGGATCGTCTTGAAGCGAGGCAGCGAAAAGGACGGGTGGCGAAACTTGCGTGTAAGAAGGAATGGAAACCATGGGCACCGCCTAGCAAAAGATAACGACCGGACGTGCCCCAACCTAACTATTCCTTCTGCTTACACTCCCCTGTCAGCTACTCCTGCGCGAGCTCATAACAGAAAAGGCCACGACAACCGAGGACTACCACACGAAGACCGATGAGCAAATACGACCGAGCTAACTCCTCTACATCTGTACTCCATTCCCAAGCCAGGTACAATGGGGATGCACAGAGCAGAGGTAAACACCTTGTGCGCTGGCCATTTACCAGAGATCAGCCTCTCGTCCTCTGCCACCACGTTGTTGCCCTACTGCTCCGGGCGCAGTGCCCTGCTGGGCTTGACGGGTGTGTGAACGGAGCCTGGAGAAATAGTCATGTCAGCAGAAGTGCATGAATATCAATAAAGAGCGCATACATCCTATCACTAGCCCTGTGTTGTTCATCCTCCTCCTGAACGACCTTTCTCCTGCCAGCAGTCGCCTTCGTGCTGGTGCCAGCGGTGTTGTCGTCCTGAGCACTTCTCTGGACGCTCCAGTCGAATACGTAGTCGTACTGGTATCCCTCGCGAACGAAGAGATCTCGGAATAGCTTGCGGAGATAAGAGTAATCGGGCTTGTCGTCGAAGCGAAGTGCTCGAGTGTAGTTCAAGAAAATGCCGAATTCGTTGGGAAATCCACGGCAAAGAAGATCGGTAGGAGTGGTCATTTTCTTTTCCATGATTCGATCGTACTTCTGCTTCTTGGTCGCGGCCTTGAGACCTTGCCAAGGGAGAGCCCCACGAAGGAAGTACATTAGGACGTAAGCAAGGGACTCTATATCGTCGCGGCGAGCTTGTTCAACACCCAAGTGGGTGTTAATGGAGGTGTAGCGGGCTGTTCCAGTCAAGTTCTTGTTCTCCCTGTAAGGGATGTGGAGATGTGTCTTAGGATCCCGAAACTTCTTTGCGAGACCGAAGTCGATGACGTTGACTTGGTTTCCACGTTTGCCGATGCCCATAAGGAAGTTGTCGGGCTTGATGTCTCTGTGGATGAAGTTGCGGGAATGAATGTACTCGATCCGGGAAATCTAGGGCGATGTGGTGTCATGGTCAGGGAAACAGAAACACCAGGAGGGAGTATACTCACAAGTTGGTCGGCAAGGAGCAAAACGGTTTTCAAGCTGAATTTGCGGTTGCAGAAGTTGAAAAGGTCTTCGAGGGAAGGACCGAGAAGGTCGAGAACCATGGCATTATAGTCGCATTCTGTTCCAAACCAACGTACAAAGGGTACGCCCACGCCGCCCGCAAGAGTCTTGTAGACCTTGGATTCGTACTCGAGTTGAGGGTGCTTGGCCTTTACGGATTCGAGTTTGATGGCGACTTCTTCCCCGGAAATGATGTTAATTCCGAGGTAAATGTCGCCTGTAATGAGCAATGTCAGAGGAGATTAGTGGATAGGAAGATAATCGAGAGATATGCACCAAAAGAACCAGAACCAATCTTCTTGCCCAGCCTATACTTACCACCAACGCGAAGGTCCAGTCTGTGAGAAGAGTTATCTGCCATTGTAGATTACAGTCTAGCAGAAGGAAGAGGCGTGAGTACGACAAGAGCCAGGGGGCACGAGAGAGGAGGATAAGAGGGCAAAAAGGGCAGGCAAGGGTGTGGATCAGATGTGGTCCGAACAAACACGTAAGGGGTGACACCTCGCCCAACCGAAAACGTCAAGGATGGCAACAGATAGATAATAGCACTGCTGGTGGTGATTGGGCCAAGGAAGGTGGACACGTTTGCAGACTGATTGCGGAGTGGTCGACAAGGTGAGGCACTGGCGAGGCGCCGGCGATTGTGCGATTGGGGGGTGCGGGAAAAAGAAGAGAAAAAGATAATAACGTTAAGAGTACTCACAAAGAGGAGAAAAGAAAAGAAGGATGTGAAACAGTAAAGATTTCGAGAGTAAACAGGAAAGTTATGTTGTCGCAGCACAAAGAACAAGGCGAGGCTGACTGAGGTGCACCGTGGGAAACGAAAACACAGCATGCAAACAGAACCCTTTTCCCTGTATCGATAAGGTAAGCTTGCCGACGGTTCCTTTTTCTGAAGGTTTTCTCCCTCTACTTGTGCCTTCAGACTTATACCTTCAATGATCACCACAAACCCGTTGACGCTGCAGGTTGCAGTCTAGATGCATGGTCTGTCCTGACCGTCAATCGTCACGTGTGGTGGGAGTTTTCCCAAATTATGTAAGTGTCAGCAAAATGCATTTCATATATACTTTTCGAGTTGTTCGGCCTTTTGGAGTAAGCAGGGCGAGAGAGCACGCCAGCCTGGGTCGAAATCAAAGTCATTATTGACAGGGCATTTCACTTGCAGAAACAGATTTAAAAGGCATGAGAAGGACACTGCAAACATGATGAAATTCACATATGCTAAGATGATCCATAAACATATTACATAATAAATTTTCAAACAGTTTGGGGCACCTTACATTTTTGCCCCTTTTCTCATGCCTCACCATCCATATTGATGACCCACAAGACATGAACATTTCTATGACTTCCTACTGGATGATAACAAGTGCAGCTATTTTGAAAATAAAGGAGGATTCTATTTGGTTCCCTGGGGAGCTAAGCAGGCTTAGTCACCCCTTTTCTTATGTAGTCATAGCTAAGATTTAAGATAGATCAATTCTTGCTGCAGACCAAATTCAAAAAATCTAAGGAATGGTCTTCAGAATAAATCATCATAAGGTAAAGCAAAAATAAAACAACCTCTTGTCTACTATTCTTAGGCCACTACATAAAAGATAACTGGTAAATTACTCAATCTAATTTTACTATACAGTATACTACACCTAAAATCCCTTGGGAAACTTAGCTTATGAAAAGTGCTTTTTTTTGAGTGCTTTCCCATGGGATTCATAGTTTAGTGCAGGGTGGTGTGTTTTTCTGCTGCAAATGTGGGTTCAAGTGTTGAGAGTAGTCTAGTACTAAGTAGTCGTACAGTAACAAAGCAACCAATCAAAGCAACCATCCAGGGTGGCACGCGGAAAACCACACTCTTTCACAGCTAAGACTCACCTCTTGTTCTTTGACCTCCCTAAGGCTCCCTTCTGAGGCCGTCCGTTCCTTCTTATGGCTTATCGACAGAACCACGATCCTTACCCACACAACAACTATCCTAATCAATACTCCAAGTACACCTCTTCTGAAATCCCTCCCCAACATGGCGCCTACAACGAATATGACCAGTCCAACTGGGATGCAAAGTCCTATCACAGTAACTACACTGGCTCTCAGGCTCATCTAAACCCGTATGAGATGAACCAGGTCAGCGTGCACAACGCTCCTTCCATTCCACCCATGCAATACCACTCGAATTATCCCCCGCAAGGAAGGCCCGGCATGTATACCCATCAGAACTCTGCAGGGTACTCCGTAGCCAGGGACCGACTCATGAAGCGCCGATCAATTCGTCGGGTCGAGCTGCAGAACGGAAACCTGGTGCTGGACATGCAGGTTCCCTCTCACATCGTCCCCAAGGGTATGAATGATGTAGAGGAAATGACAAAAATGCGCTATACGGCGGCAACCTGTGATCCTGACCATTTTATGGCTTCCCGGTACTCCCTTAGACCTTATCTATATGGCCGCCAGACCGAACTCTTCATCGTCATGACCATGTATAACGAAGATGAAGTACTTTTCGCTCGAACCATGAATTCGTCAGTTTTTCCGACTATATCTGATTACCCTCGATCTGACTCCTGAGAAGCGTCATCAAAAACATCGCGCACTTATGCAGTCGCAACCGGTCGAAGGTGTGGGGTGCAGAAGGATGGAAGAAGGTCGTTGTATGTATTGTGTCAGATGGCCGATCCAAAGTCAATAAAAGGACGCTTCAAATGCTCACCCTTGTAACCCCTTTCCCTATTTTATTTTATTTCCGTTGTTGATCAGAATTTCACTTCATAGATGGGCTGTTATCAAGAAGGGATTGCTAAAGATTCAGTTGCTGGGAAGGACGTGACGGCTCATATATTTGAGTCAGTTGCTTCTATGTCTTTGTCGACCTGTTGTATTGATCTGCTTTCAGATACACTACCAGTGTCATCGTCACTGAAACAGGTGAGGTATCCACGGGAGCCTGCCCTATCCAAATCTTGTTCTGCCTCAAGGAGCAAAATAAGAAGAAACTGAACAGTCATCGGTGGTTCTTCAATGCTTTCGGTCCATTGATCGAGCCACACGGTGCGATATCTTGACACATTCATGTGATAGTCAAACTTAGTTCTTCACCTAGTATGCGTTCTCCTGGATGTTGGCACCAAGCCTACTGGAACTTCCATTTACGAGCTTTGGAAATGTGATAATGTGCTCTAAATCGGTGGTTCTACGTTTACTAACCACTTATAAACAGGCTTCGATAAACATTCTAATGTTGGGGGTGCATGCGGAGAGTATGGCCGTTTGATTATATTTCTTCCATGGCCGTGTTGTCTTGACACTTTCTCTATTCATAGGATCTGTGTCGACACTGGCAGGGGCTGTTCACTACTGCTTACCAGCCCTTTGGCCGCTTCCCAGAACTTCGAGGCGAGTTCTCTACTTCCAGAGACCTTTGTTTTCATTCACATTCAATTATATATCAGTACAAGATGTCAAATATCCTCGACAAGCCATTAGAGGTTCGTATCGATAGGAACAAGGTAGTCAATGCGCTCATAGTATTCTGCACTCTCAGAGTGTCTTCGGCTATATCAGCGTCCTTCCCGGTGCCTTTAGTGCGTACAGGTACAGAGCACTCCTCAATGGCCCAGACGGCAAAGGACCACTTGCATCATACTTCAAGGGTGAGGCTATGCATGGCGCCGGCTCTGATGCAGGCCTATTCGGTTAGTGGGAAGTTCCGAATGGCTTGCCTTTGGTTTTTACTTGACATTTACTCCAGAACGGAACATGTATCTGGCTGAAGACAGAATTTTATGCTTCGAAATCGTGACCAAGAAGCGTGAAGGATGGATGTAGGTATCCAATTGAATGAACCATCTTTTTGATCCTGACTCGGGTGCGCAGTCTGAAATATGTTAAGAGTGCCAAGGCTTCTACTGATGTGCCCACAACCGTGAGTATGATCAATAGCATCAACCAGTGCAATTCTCTTGTTTGACGTGATGTTCTCAGGTTCCGGAATTCATTTCACAACGCCGACGGTGGCTGAATGGATCACTTTTTGCTTCCATTCACGCAACAGTATTCTTCTTCAGGATCTGGACTTCTGGGCAGAATTTCTTCCGTAAGATCGTCCTCCAGGTACGTATCACACACTACTGAGGAAGCCTCATCACGCTCACGGAATGGTGATGTAGATTGAATTCATCTATAATGCGGTACAACTTTTCTTCACATGGACGTCGTTGGCCAATTTTTATTTAGCCTTCTTCTTCGTGAGTTCTAGCCGCCTCATGATGGGTTAGCTCTGATATCAAGTATGGCGTATCAAATGTTAGCTTGTCTCTTCGGCAACTGCAAATACAAGAACGGATGCTTTCAATTTCCTTAGCGAGGGCGCGGGTCCAATTGTGTTTGAAGTTTTTTTGAAAGTTAGGCAACGGTTCATCGGAATAGAATAAATTTTTATGCGCATCTTCGTTTTATTTAGCTTTACATCGCTCTCATCTTTGTGGTCACTGTGTGTTCTCTGGGTAACCGACCACAGGTACGTCACAGAAAGCCCATGACTAATTTTATGGCTAATCTAATAATGCATTAGGGTTCTAAATGGCTATACACTGTTGCCATATTGTTGTTCGGTCTTTGCAATATCATCACCTTGTGGTGTGCAGGTTACACCGTTTGGTTGGCTGTTCCACACACCATTAACGGTTGGAAAGACTTCCCAAAGTGAGCTTAGCTCTTCCGAGTGTTCGGGAGTGATTCTGAAATAGAACCAGACTTTTCAAGAACAACGACACTTTCCGCGATATTGTGATCTCGTTGGCTGCTACATATGGTCTTTTCTTGTTCAGCTCTTTTATTCATTTTGAGCCCTGGCACATGTTCACTTCGTTCCTTCAATACATGTTCCTCCTGCCAAGTTGTGAGTGCTTTCTATCTCGGTTAGACACGTGGGGTCTAATCATTTTGCGTCCCAGATGTCAACATATTGAGTGAGTCCATTTCCGATCAGCATGTTGGATGATCCTAATCATCTTCATAATGCTAGTGATGTACGCGATGTGTAATCTTCACGACGTAACTTGGTTCGTTTTTCTTGCGTTCAGTTTCTCCTATATTTATTGAACTTATTTCTAGGGGCACCAAAGGGGACAATGGCTCTTCCAAGGATCTCGGTGGGGCGAAGAAGGTTAAAGGAGACAATGGCCAGGAAGTTATGGAAGTAGAATTACCGACAGCCCGGGAAGATGTCGACCAACTTTGGACTGCTTCGCGGGCCTCTCTGAAAATGAAGCCTCCTCCGGCAAAGGAACACCGCGATGCTTCCACGAAGCAGGCAGATCATGACCGTAATAGCAGGACTAATGTTGTGATCACCTGGGTTGGGACTAATATGTGAGTTTCAGATAGTGTTGTGTAACATTGCGTTGCTAAACACAGGTGCTGCATCCATATTCCAGGGTCATGATTCTCGTCTTTACTTCGTCCGTATTTACAAAATGGCTCAGCGACCATGTGCAGAACGGCACCCATCATGCCAATTTCAATCCGTACCTCACCGTTCTTTTCATCGCATTGTGAGTTTCTTGGGATCCCCCTTTGGAAAATGGATCTGATATATACCGTAGAGCTGGACTGTCTGCGATTCGTTTTCTCGGTTCAGCGTTGTATTTAGTTTTCCGCCTGTTTGGGTTCTGAAGTTATATCTACAGATTGTTTCATGTACTTAGCAACCAAATTGATTTTGGCAGCACGCATCACGTGTACCTACGCGATGACCCGGGCCGTGACCAGGAAAGTGGAGGTCTCATTTGCAAGCGTCATGCGACACCGAGTCGTTTAATATCCGTCTTAGAACCTACGACAGGAACCATTCTCGATGGGCGAATTCACGGAATCGCCTCTTCATCCTCCAGAATGTCGCAATGGGCATCCACTCGTGTCTGTCCTTTCGACGAGCTTTCGGGTCATCTGTACGTTGTCGATGAGTAGAGAGAATAATGGTTAACATGATACATGATGCAGTGTGGCTGCTGTCATGGGTAAAATCCCTCATTGCGTTGACGACCATTACTGTTCCTCGTTCTATCTACGCTGTACTGTCATACTCGACGACTTTGACGGTAACGCCTTCTCCTGAATACTCGGAAATTTTCCTTAATCCCTATGCAAACAGTTGAACTTTTGGTCTTTTGCTGTTATTTTTGCGCTGTCGTCTGTCGCATTACACTACTGGATACGATCTCATTACCTCCATGGCTACGCTCACCTGAAGGAACCGCCGCTGGTCAAACCGGATGCAAACGAGCTTCATCCCGACGTGAATCTTCCTGAACCACCACCCGCATTCCACAACTACCTCGATGATTTCTTGCAAGCAATTCGAGTCTTCGGCTTTCTCGAAAAACCTGTACGTAAAGGATAACGAAGTATGAATGACTCTAATTTGTCTGTTCTGCCGCACAGGTTTTTCACGAACTTGCTAGATACTTGCAGACCAGGAGATTGATAGCCGGAGACAGTATCGCCCTTGATCAAGATAAGAGCTTTTATTGTGTTGTCGATGGCATGGTCCAGGTTTTCGCTCAAACAGGCCAAGCCACGGAGGACCAGACGGGTTCTTGGGATGACGAAGATATGAACGGGTATCAGTTGTTGAACGAGGTTGGGAGTGGTGGCACCTTGTCTAGCCTTTTCACTATTCTCAGCCTCTTCACGGAGGATGTCAAGATGAGCTGGCAGGACGGTGACCCTTCAGAAGAGTTCGCAGGATCCCCCCAGAATATTTATATTTCTTCTGTTCCGGGTCGAAGCCTAAACCGAGGAGCTGACTCTGATATATCTCCACTCGACTCAAAAGCCCATGTTCGGCGGTCGTCAATGTCATCAACAACGTCTACTATCCACGGAGCAGAGGCCGTTTCTGCTCGTGCCTCTCCATCTTTATGTGATGTTGCCTCTGAAACACTCACTCCACGGCTACCTTCTTTCACCGATCTTGGCAGTACTACAAGGATCCATCACGGTGTGGTGGCACGAGCAACTGTAGACACAACATTGGCCGTTATACCTGCCGAGGCATTCCGTAGGCTGACCAAGAATTTCCCCAAAGCCACAGGACACATCGTACAAGGTGTGTTTGTATACTCGGTTGCATGACCTTTGAAAGTTCTAATCCCAGGCATATTGCATTGTAGTTATCCTCACACGGTTTTCTCGTGTGACGTTCAATGCTGCGCACAATTACCTGGGCTTGACTACGGAAGTTCTTCGAACAGAGAAGGCAATCAATGATATCGCTTGTCACCCTTTACCGTTATCGTTTTATGAGGGTGGAGGATTGCAATATCTTCGACATCGGTTTGACGGTGGCAGTCAGGCTGCTACGGACTCGGATGGTGATTACTTCAATGGGATCCACCCACCCGTGGTAGGATCCAGTCGTCCACCGGCTTCCATATTTCCCAAGGCTAGAGACATCGGTGGCTCAATACCAACTTCTCCTGGTATCATTGACCAACCTGCTTCCTTCCGCAAGCGAACATCCCGTCATCTAGTTCAGGCAGGTGACCTTCATAGCACCACCGGGCACAGTAGTGAAATATATCGACCGCTTACTCGTATGTTGAGTTTTTCAAGTAACTCCTTGGTTCCTCGACTTGAAGACAAGGACGGGGAATCTGGAGATGACTTTAATCTCCGTGACGGTGTTATGTCATGTATTGCGAAGTCAATTGGGCTCTTGCAACCGCCTTTGAGTGGGACAGAGTCTCCCGCATTCCCTCCAAGCGGAAGTCGATCACCAAAAGTGTTCAACTCCTCTTATGGTTCTCTGTCCTTACTGGACATTGAAGATGGCGGTTCCAGTATGACAGGCGATTCGTCAATGGCTTCTTTGGTTTACATGAGCGGTCTGGACAATGAAGTGGAAATTCTTTTCTTTGCTGCCGGTTCGACACTTGCAAAGGCTGGAGAACGGAATACTGGTCAGTTTCTTGTATGTCAATGGAAACCAACCTTCTTGTCGACACTCATGACAGGGTTATTCTACGTGATTGATGGTTTTCTCGACATACTATTACCCGTTGATGGCAAAAATCGGGCACAGGCCAGCGACACGGGTATTGCTTCAACAATGAAACGCGATAATCAGCAGAAATTGTTGTTCACCGTCAAAGCTGGGGGAATCGCTGGGTACCTTGGTAATTGACTTGTTCAAATCACGATTTCATGCTCAATTCCTTTCAGCTTCTCTTTGCAATACCGCTTCCTATGTTGATATCAAGGCGAAAACCGACACTTACGTTGGGTTCCTGCCATTGCATGCACTGGAACGTTTACTTGAAAGAAGCCCTATTGTACTTTTAACGCTGGCAAAACGTTTGATCTCCTTGCTGTCTCCTCTTGGTGTGTCCTCCCAATCATTTTAGATGGCAACCATATTCATATCTACCGATCTTCAAGTATTACAGATTGATGCCTCATTAGACTGGATGCATGTCAACGCAGGACAGGTCTTGTGGCGACCACAGGACTTGAGCGACAGCTTCTACATCGTGATAAACGGCCGACTTCGGGCAATTTCGGAAAAAGACGGCGAGGGAGTAACAATCGTTGGAGAATATGGCCAAGGGGATTCGGTTGGGGAGCTTGATGTAATTACCAGCTCGCCTCGCCGAACTACTGTCCACGCCATCCGTGATACGGAACTGATACGCATGCCGCAAACGCTTTTCAACGCCATATCTGCTCGGTGAGATTCACCTCTGATTGTGCCTTTGTCACCGATGTCGCTGATGAAAGTGACTAGAAACCCACAAACGACTGCGAAGTAAGAATTTCTGTTGTCTACAATGTCTTGTACTCATCCTGTTTCAATTTGTTCCGTAGATTACTGCGCATGATCGCAACACGCGTGAGGGACGAAGTCGATTCTTCTTCAAACGCACAATCTAGACATACTACATCAGAACTCGGTCACAATAATACAAACTTGAAGACCGTTGCTGTGCTCCCAATGTCGCGAAGTGTTCCTATCAACGCCTTTGCTCGAAAGCTACAAGCTGCACTTGAAAGTATTGGGGCCTCGACTTCATATCTCAATCAAGCATCTATCTCAAGTCACCTCGGTCGTCATGCATTCAGCAGAATGGGAAAGCTTAAGGCAGCTGGATGGTTGGCTGACCAAGAACAAAGATATCGGACCGTCTTATATGTTGCGGATTCCCCCGTCAATAGTTCTTGGACACAGACTTGCATCCATCAAGTGAGGAAGCAATATTTATCTCTTCAAGGTTGCCAACATTTTTTCAGGCTGATTGTGTGATGGTGGTCGCCATGGGAGACGATCCTAGCCTGGGTGAATACGAACGACTTTTGTTATCTATGAAGACAACGGCTCGCAAAGAGCTCATCCTATTGCACCCGGACCGCTCTGTGATTCCAGGTTCAACTCGTCAGTGGCTGAAGGTGATATATTCATTGCTTTCTGTCAATTCTTGTTGAAAAGTTATCAGAATCGGACATGGATTCATCAACACATCCACGTTGAACTGCCAGTGCGTTTCACGTTAGCAACGTTTGAGTTTAACATACGAAGCATTATATCACACAGGGTCTAGTGTTGAATGTAAAGCCCTCACGTTTCTCGCAACCTGGGGCAGTTTTAGCCCTAAAAACTCTGAAAGACAAAGTGCTAAAGTATCGCAGAACTTCTGTCGATTCCAATCCCCAACGCCCGTCTCACCAGAACGATTTTGCACGGCTGGCAAGGAGAATTTGTGGGAAGTCCATAGGTGTTGTTTTAGGTGGCGGAGGCGCACGAGGGATATCTCACCTCGTCAGTATATTCTCTTTTCTTGTCCCTCGCACCGCTGAACTCTACCAAGGGCCTGCTCCGAGCGTTGGATGAATATGGCATTCCAATTGACCATATCGCTGGTGATTTTTATTGTTCGATGTGGCCTCGTCATCAATAATTGAGTACCAATTTGGCGCAGGCACAAGCATTGGAGCCTTCATTGGAGGACTCTATGCTCGTGAAGGTGACATTCTATCGAGTGCAGGTCGCGCCAAGAAATTCAGCAGCAGAATGGGAAACCTATGGCGTATATTGTCTGATGTCACATACCCACTCGTTGCTTACACGACGGTGAGCCGTACTGTACCGGTTCTTCCTTACCAGTCAAGAATATTTTCCCTAGGGCCACGAATTCAATCGAGCAATATACAAGGTACCGTTAGTACTTCTCGACAAGTTACGACACACTAAAATGAACATCTCAGGCGTTTTACGACCTCCATATCGAAGACATGTGGCTGCCCTTTTTCTGTAACACGACCAATATCAACACTTCGCACATGGACATTCACGAAACTGGCTATGCTTGGAGATTTATCCGTCAGTCTTATATATCATTCGCGTGATGTCAACGTTATAAGTCTTCGCTTTAGGAGCGTCTATGACGTTGGTCGGTCTACTTCCCCCATTATGTGACAACGGTAACATGCTTGTTGATGGTGGCTATAGTGAGTTGAGTTGATAGCTCCTTTTAAAATATTTATATATCTTTGGTTTCAGTTGATAACCTACCAGTGCGTTTTTCACGTCTTGTCTATGTGTATTGTTCTAAGTTATAGACCAGGTATCAACAATGTTTTCTATGGGTGCAAGCGCTGTTTTTGCGATAGACGTTGGCTCCGTAAATTATTCTGTTTTTTGCTTTGCCGACGCGAAATTATGGCTAACTTGGAGGAAAGGTCGACGATAATTCTCCACGAAACTTTGGAGATTCCGTCTCTGGTTGGTGGCTATTAGTCAACAAGTGGAACCCTTTTTCAAACCCCAGAAATGTTCCCGCTATCACTGAGATCCAAAGTCGGCTGACATAGTATGTTCTCTTGTACGAATCCTGTGTTTCACTGCCATATAGGTACAAATAGTGTGTCAAGTGTCAAGACACTGGAAGATGCGAAAGTTGCTCGTGGATGCCTGTATATGCAGATGCCTGTTCAAGAAGTGTGTCGGCTGCTTGTCTGACTGCACAAGTGGATCTCATTACATTCTAAAACAGTACGGCACTTTACAATTTGGACAATTTGAAGAAATACAAAGAAAAGGGTATGAAGGCGCTATGGATACCCTCAAGAGATGGGATATAGAAGGAAGATTACCTTCTGGATTCATTACTGGACAAGCAAAGTCAAGCACGGACAAGAAGAAAGGTCAAAGCGCACGACGAAATTCGATATAGTGTATCCACGCTTATTATTATAATCACATAATTCATGTAAGTACGTATATTTTATTTAACCACACGAATCCAAGAGCTGATATCTAGTAGTCTGCATAATGTAGCTATGTAACAGATCATTTTCATATTGTATTCTGTCACGTTGAAGCTGGATTCCATGAGAGGTAATTGACATGAGTTCAGGAGCTGACATATTGTAAACGTACTCATTACAACCTCAGTCACAGTTCATCGTGGGCATGAATCCTAGCGCTAGTAGCAGGAAGCTGATGGGGGGGTGAAACAAACAAAGACAGAAAATCATGGACCAAGTCAGCCGCCAGTATCTCCGTAATTTGAGCTACATGTGTTCAATTCCATAGTAATATTCTCTGAAGGAAAGAGCATACCGGTATCATAAGCTGGTGATACCTCGACGATATCTGCACCACTTTTCATTCTTACATTTTTAGTACTGATCTATAGAGACTAAGAACGTAACGCACACATAGTTTAAGCCGGCTAGACCACGTATGATCCGTTTCACCTCTCGAGTAGTCCAACCCCCTGCCTCGGGAGTTCCAGCTATGAAACAGGAGGTTACTGGTGTAAGTATCAGAATGCTGTCAACCCACTTGCTGGTGCCAAACCAGGATCTGCAGTTCAGAAACGAAGTAAAAGCACGCAGATATGCATGAATCCCTGATCCTTTTACTCACCTATCACATCGATGTCAAAGCTACAGGAGACTTGTCAATGGGTTGAGTACAAACGTACAATTATCATACCTCAAATACACAGGGGAATCTCCCACCCGGGTTCTAATGCGTCGTACAATTTCAGGAATACCAATATCATCAATATCATCGGTTGATATCAGCTGAAACCCAACAGATTCGTCATGTTTGATATCTATGAGGCCCTGAGAGACTCTGAAATTGGGCTCCCAAAGTGTTGTGTATGAGATACCTGGAGTTTGCATCTGATTCCGGCATGAATACTCGTATTCGAGATCAAGCCTTCGTCTTGAGCAAGGGAGAAGAAAGTGCCATGGGTTACTCGAGATTGTTCAGTTATTTGACCTTGATAGCTTGTCCAAGTATCCAGGTGGGCGTCAAAATGTATAACGGAGATTTGTCCGTAGACTTGAAACAAAGCACGGAGAACAGGAAGGACAATAGTGTGATCTCCTCCGAGACTGTAAAGAAACGAGGTCAGTCAACCGTTCCCTAGTATAAGCGGTAGATACTTGCCTGATAATTCGAGGATGATCTTTACCATCTTTGGCTAAATTTCGGATAAAAGTGTTCTTGGCAACAGTGGGTCGTGCAAGAAGAGTCGAATACGCAACTTCCATCTGATCTACGGCCAACGCATTGTCAAAGGGACTGACGGGTACCTGACATTGGTGGAATGCAGTCAATGGATTGCATGGTACATGTTCTGCAAGAGAACGTACGTCACCACAATCGATAATGTTGAAGTCTTCTTCGTAGGGGTTGTTCCCCCATGCCAGCGTATATCCACGCTTCTCGCCTTGTCTTCGACTGCCTGACCGTATACCGAACGGACCGAATCGAGCTCCCGGTCGATAAGATACGCTTGTGTCGAATGGCATGCCCAAGATGGCGATATCGAATATCTTGCTGGCATCATCCAGACAGCGAGTGTACGGTAAGTGAGAGAATGCAAGAGGCCCAGTGAATGTGTGGTCGATCTGGGCTCCGTATTTCGTTTGCCATGCTTCCTTTGGATTGGGGACGGGTGGATCGTCTTCTTTATAGCCGAATACCAGCGTCTGCGATAATGCCAGAAGGCACACTGGCAAGCTCGACCTCATCGTTCGCCCAAAGGTCACTTATGTAATAAGGCAGTCTAATCAAAAAGAATAGAAAAACCTCAAAGCCCTAAGTCCTTTCGGTATTGTATGAAAGCCACCAAATTATCCAACATCTCCTCTCCTCTCCTCCTCTCCTCCTTCCCGCCCTCCTTCCGCCTATCGATCGCCTTGACAGCCTTTTTCACTCCGCCTACACTTGTAGCGAGTCTATCTGCGTACCCCCCCTGCCGAAAATTAACATCATAAGGCGTATTTTCATCTGAATACATGTCGATCAGCGCGGATACGCATTGTATGAGCGGTTCCGCGCCAAAAAGCGAGGGGCTCGAAGGTGTAGGAAGGATCGAGAGCAGGTAGTTCGCGACGGTCTGCCCAGTCTGTAAGCCGATCTACCTCAAAGTCGTGCGAAGTTTCCACCTACTCGATTGGCTTCAATTGATTCGGGATGCTGAGCGAGGCATTCGAGAATTCCAATGCACTTGACTTTTATCCGAGGATCTGTCGTTGCGTCACAAAATTGTATCAAAACGTTCACCTGAGCTGCATTTGGTACCTTGAAACTGTATCAACGTCTACGAATGATAAATCACCGCATTGTTGTTGCGCACCAGATGGCTTTTCCAAACATTCCCCATCCCCCACAGCACTCCCATAGCAATATCCCACATCTCTCTGCGCCGTTCCTGCCCAGGACCAGACTCAGTCCCGATTGCACCAAGAGCCAACCAAACGTCGTCCCACATCCTGGAGTCGCCCCCCGTATCTGCAGCAATAGCACGACTCGGAGACGCTCCAAGTGAAAGGAAGATATTGTTCAGACACTCAAGTGCACAGACGTGGATAGCGCTGAGTGCAGAAGTCGTTGGTGGGTGAGGGGAGAGTGATCCAAATGGCGGAAATGAGAGCGGGGTGGGGTGGATCAAGGCCAACAACGGTTGTACTAGTGTAGGTAGGGACGTGATGCCTGATTGAGTATCTGGTGGCACATCGTCCATAGCCATGTTGACGTCCTCCAAGCTGTCCGCTTGTTCATCGTCAGGAATTTGTCGACGTGTTAATAATAACAATAAGAAAGTATTACGGCTGATTCACCTTCATTCTCATCGTCGTTATCATCATCGCCGGCCGTTGCGTCAGGATCGGGATCGGGGAGAGTGGCACATGTACCGGTTAAAATCTCTAGAGCTAATTGGACCGTCCTCAACTTTCTCTCTAGTCGTTCTAGCTCGACTTCTGTAGTGGTCTTGTGGTCTGACTGTGGCGTGTGCTGCAGCGACAACTTCTCAATCTGTGGTCCCATATCCTGGATGATATTGCTTCGTGAGCTACCTGATTTCATTTGTGATGTATCAGAAAGTATTACTTCTTGCGACAGAAGTTGCTGGGCAATAATCGAAGCTTCCGCTAAAGATATCGAGGAGATGATGGGCTGCAAGATGGGTAATATGATATCCTTGTCGACATCGATGAACGAAGCGGCAGAGGGAGGCGGAAACGGTGACAAATTGCGTAAGATACCTACAGGTCATTTATTTTGAGATAAAACTAAGCTAGGGAACATACCACAAGCAAGGACAATCAAAGTCAGGGATCGCTCGTCAGTTCCCTTGTGGTGATCGTCAGGCCTGACGATTGAGAGTAAACAAGAGCTGTATGCTGCATTAGAACGCATGTCTTCTATTGCTGGAAGATTATCATCGGTCAAGACGTAAAGACATTGGGCTGAGGTGACATGTGTTGGTAAGCGGCAAGGATCAGATCTTAACAAACAAACCTGCAGCTGTAACAGTAGAAAGAGGAAGTTTATCTCGAGATGCAAGGAAGGACATCAAGAAAGGAACCAGATTAATCTGATTGATGGCATTAAGAGCCTTGTTGGAAGTCTCTCTGGTTGTGTAGTTCAAAAACAAGCATAAGAAAGTGTGAAAATAACACTAACGACAAACACCAAAGCATTGTGATCACATTATCCGCAAATTCGTAGACCAGTTTTTGAGCGTTCTCCCGGGTAGTCTTCGACGAGTCGAGGAGCTGAGCAAGTGTGCCAGAGATCTAAAATGTCTGATCAGTGTCGGGTACAGAAATGTACGACAAATCTCTTGCTTTGGGAATAAAAGTTTTCAGGGGTACCAGGATGTTCTTGTTATACATTTCAGCACATATATCATATCCTCCATCGATGCATATGTTGCTGGACAAGGACTCGAGCATGCTTTGGGGAAATATATATTAATGCATAAAAAGACATACCGAAGAGCCCCAGCAGCCTCAACAACAACTTCCTCCTCATTATCCGTGAGACGCGTAATCAAAGCCCCAACGACATTCTTTCCTTGGAGCAATCTCCGTGTGGATGGATCATTCTGAATCAAATTCGATACCGCAACACATGCCCACTTCCGCTCAGCCGCGTCAGGGCTTTCCATCTGGTCCGTGGCAGATACGTTGAGCAACATGGAAATAATAAAGTGACGGGAACGAACCTTTTGGATGATTGGCAAAATTTCCTGGTTTTTGGATGAAGCAGCGGAGACAGAGGCGAGGCCTTTCGGTAGATGGGAATCGGGCACTCGGACAGGATTGTGTCGACGCATGGCCCTTTTTTTTTGTGACTTGCCCATTGTAAATCACGAAAGGTGCTTGAAATTTTGAGCACGTGATGTACCAACCGCTGAATCACTGAGTTATTATTTGCAAAGCAATGCTACAAAAATATGGACTTGATGATCCCTCACGAACCCAAGAAAATTCGAAACTATGCGTGATAGCAAGGGAGCGCACTGTCACAGGCGACAGGAACAGCCGAAGGAGAATTATTGGTACAAGAAAGCTGCTGTTCGCATGTATTTATGCAGTCAGCCTCCTGGTAAGGGACTTGTGCCCCACTATCTGGAGCCTCGCCGTCCCCATCTGGAGCTGACGAGTTCAGTTCGTTATGGCGTTCGTCCTCGAGAAGAGGAGGTGCAGATGGAATGATGTCGAACAACGGCACATTTGGACAACCTTCCTCGAATGGTGGCGCAGAGGGCCCAATTTCACGCTCTGCCATGTCCAGGTCCTCGTGGGAGTAGACGTAGTCGTATAACGGGTCAGCGGCCGCGTTCCCTTGGGATGGAGGTGGAGGAAATGGCGACTCTGGCGAATGATGCGGAGGACATTTTTCTCCATTCGAGCCTGGACACGAGAGCTCTGTGTAGTCTTCCAACTCTTCGTCCTTCCAGATTGGCACAGATGCTTGAGCATCCAACGGTACAGATGTATCTGTAGCAAGACTATCAACTGGTGGCGCACTGGCCAAGCTCGCCATTTGAGCGATTGTCGCTTTGTCATCCGTAGCGACATGAGCGGTGTAAAAGGAAGGTGGGTACTGTATGGGGATATCACCTAAAACAGCCGGGACACGGGACGGTAGAGGTGTTTGAGGTGTTTCAAATGGAGGTTCGTGTGAGGTATAAATGCATTCTGGTGATTTAGGCATCCATGGTGATGTTTGGATAGCCCTAGGATGATAAGCTGGAGGGGAGAGAAATGTGGAATTGGTGGGAGGTATAGGAGTAATGGGATTTTGGGTCGAATGAGATGCAGGATTAGGCAATGAAATCGAAGAACGAGGTGAGCTTTCATGGACGGATAATGGTGGGCCTCTGGAGGCAGATCGTGAAGGAACAGGAGATGGGGGAGTAGACATATTATCCAGAGGATCGAAAGAAATTGATGATCTGTGAAGTGAGGTGTGTCTGGAGTATCGGCGGTTACATCTTCTTTGACGAGCCATATGACGAGCATTGGCTTTCCATCGGGCGGTTGCTCTTGCCCATAGGTCGCGATTCACTTTAGCCTCTCGTTCCCCAAGCGCATCACTTTCACGCTGTTCGTCATGTCTGCGAAGCTTCCTCATTCTCATTTCTTCGTCTTTTCTCCTCGATGCTCGCAGTTTATTTTTCCGCCAGATGATGCAACCTGTCATAAAAAAGCAAATAAAGAATGCCAAAGCAAGAGACAAGGCGAGGATAAGCGTTGTGCGTGACTGCGCATTTCTGGTCGGTGGCTTCCAACCGGTAGGTAATTGGTCGAGGATGTCTGGCATTACTGTCGAGGGAGTTGAGATTGCTGTTGAAGATTGTGTACTAGAGGATGTCGTATACGATGGTTCACAGTGCTATTGGTTGGGCGATCGTGTCAGGATGGTAGAGAGATTAGGAGTGTTTGTCCCCCTTACCGAGCAAATGGTTGAACCATACAACGTATATTCCTCCACTTTGTACCATATGCCGTCTGGCCCTTGTTGGTACTTGTCTGGAATAGTACCACGTTCCGACAGAATGTGTGTCAGTTTTGACGATGATGATGGATGCACAGATCCAGAGGGGTTGCATGGGACATGAATTCCGACAAGGGAACTCGGACTAATGTTGTCCCCGTACTCGATAACAGGACAAAGGAAGAGAGGCGGCGTGGGATTGGAAGTCAAGGGAGAGCCGTCAACCGTCAACGAGGACGCAGCAAATGTTGCTAGAATTGAGGAAAGGCCTGATGAAGGGGAAATTGTGCGAGGAGATGGGCGTCTGCGCCGAAATCGGTGGTTTGGAGGAGGCTTGGCTGGGTGAGAAAATGTAAATTGAGCTAAGCCTGCAATGCCGGCCATGGGCTTGGCTCGCAAATAAGTAACCCTAATGCGTCAAGAAATGGGCTTGGCAACGCCGAGCAAGTAGAGAATGTGCACCACAGCGAGCTCTCACTAGGTCAAATCGAGAGCGCGATGGCGCTGACGATGGTAGAGATAAGACTGGTGAGCGGTTGGGGGCTGGGACCAACAAGGGAAGCAGCAAGAGGGGATTTCGACAACGGCGGCTAAAAAAAGGTTGCATTCTGAATCTCCGCCACGGATACAGAATCTAATTATATACACTCCAACACCAAAAAATTATCCAAGAAACCGACTCTTCCGTCTTTCTTCCTCTTTGGCTTTCGCTCTTTCTCCCAGCTCCTCGCCGTCCTCTTTCCCCCATCTCCGCCATAGAAAATCTTCCGACCCAGCTTCGTAGAATAGCCTATATGTTCCCAGACTCACTCTAATCGCCGTATTGCTCTCCATCGTAGGAGTATGTTGCGTCTCCAAGCATCTGCACTTCTGGGGTCAGGTTGCGTAATATATCCAGTTTATGGTTACCTACCGTCGCATGTACACAGGCGGTCTGCTCTTCTCGGTAGGCTCCGTCGGCATCCACTCCGTTGCATGGTTCATCACGAAGGTGTCAACATATTCCCGCCAACGGCTCAACGTGGAACCATTCCCGTCCACACTTGGATCATCTTCTCCAACAAGCTGGATACGCATCTCCTTCGATTGACGTACCTTGGCACACCGTTTACGTCAGAAAGTAGTAAGTTGCACTTGACACTTACCCATTCTATCCTGTACAACGGATCCTCGACTCCCACAAGGCGTTCGGCCTCTCGACGATACCGGATCATGTCCCGGTTACTGACTGTCTCCAAGCTCCTGATATTTTGAATCATATACCAGAACTCCTGACATTTGTTGTCCGATAGTATCGTCTGCACCTGGGTGAAATCACCAGTTGTGAGTTGACTAACGTAATAAAAGCCGAAATCTCCATCCGATACGGGTTGGAATCTTGCAAATAGGAACTCACTTGTTTCACTAGTGCGGTAATCAGTTTATCCAGTGTGAAAACATGGTACGCCTTGAAAAATGGAATTAGTGACACCTTAACAGAATTTTTGCTCCCGCCCCCACCTTATTCCCAAAGAACCACCTCATGTGTTCTTCGAAGGTTGATTGATCCAGCTCATTGTCGAAAACCTTCTCGCATGCGTCTAGGAGATACATATAGACCACGTTCGAGCCTTCAGCATGTTGATCACCAAGAGCTTCTATGGCTTGCGCGAGTACTGCGGAGGGACCATTCGGATCATCCAACCCGAGCTCGACAGCGATGGGGTTTTCAAGAAATGAAACATGCTTTCTCGCTGCTAGTTTCGCTCCAATTGCCTTGCACATCAGGAGACGCGAATGGAGCAACTTGCGGTAAATTAGGTCAATCGCTCTTCCCTTTCCATACAAGTGTGGGGTACAGACCTGAAGCAAACGTAGCAATGTGTAAAAAGTTGTGTTCACGAAAAATTGTCGTCTTTCCAAGTTGGATTCGCAATCGACCGGATTTTCAGTTGTGATATTTGCCGAAGCCTCTTTAATCCAGATATCCTCCGCTCCCTTGCCGGTTGATGACACTTTGTTGATATCGTCGCTACTGGAGAAGTTCTGCGAATGATTGCTGGGTGCCGGGGATGCATTTGGTGATTCTATAGCCGACATCACAACGTCTTTCCCGACCGATTTCTCTTGAACGGTCTTCAACAGCTTCTTCCTAAGGTCACTAGCTGTAACTCCATTGGAGTGAGTACTGCCCGCCGATCTCCGCCCACTCCGATGGCCATCATGTCCATTGGACTCGTTGTCATCTGGAACGCCTTCCAGAGGACCACAAGCAGCATTAAATTCCACCGCTGGATACATGCAGAGAAGCGGGATGAAAGTCCGGAGGAACTTTTCGACGCTCCGTCGTTCTTGTGGACTGTACTGCACCTGAGAATGATCGAGGAAAGAGTACACCAACTTTAAGGAATCATGCAACACCGAGGTGTCTTGGAAAGAATAATGGAGTTGGAACCCCAAGGACCCACGAGAACAGGAGGGCACATTGTCTCTCTCCCGTGCCAGGGCTTGTTCGGCTTTGACAGCCTCGATGTCGGCCATAAAGTGTTTCGCCGTGATGTTTTTCTTGTCATTAGCCTTGAAGCTAATCCCTTGGTAGTCAAGTGACTTGTAAAAGTTCTTTGCATCCACTTCCCTCCAAGTCCGACTCCATTCTCGTTGAGCCCGCCTCCACTCGTCATCCTTTTGTTTCAGTCGAGCAAGTACCACAGGTACAGCCACGCTAGGACAATCTTGGAGAGCCTGCAGGATCTCTAGACCAGCTTCTCGTCCGTACACCTTCTTGATAACTCGGTGATAGATGCTCTGGCTTGAACCTCCAAGGTCGGGCTTGAGCTTGAACGATATCCGTTCCTCGTTCGACATATCTTCGAGTCGCGCGTTGAGTGGCTCCAATATGGCAATCGTGCGACTCAATGCCTCAAGCTGGACATGGTACTCGTGCCGTTCTTCTTCGCTCTTGTGCAACACCTCTTCAAAAGAGTTTTTCTTGTGGGCAACGAAACCGGCTTCTTCGGTTGCCCATGTCGGATGAGAAACCCATTCGTTATTGAGCACGGATCGACAAAGCTGGTCACGTCCAGAGCACGCTAGTGTCATTTCCTAAAGTGCATCAACAGAGGGACTCAGATGACAAAGAAAGACGGGCACTTTCCAAACGGACACTCACGCTGGTAGGAAGTTTACGGTAACTGGGTCCCTCTCCATCATCCGCAGGCAAAGCAGACATCGCCTCGGGGGGTCCCGTCCTGATGCTTCCCGGAGGTCCGTACTCAACATTATCTTGTTTATCATCCCATCCCATCAATTCCTTCAACTCCACCATTAGTTCTCCTTCGCCCAAGAATGACTGAGCCAACTCAATCAATGTCTTTGTGTCGATAATGTCCTTGGAGAACAAGCTGAGAAGTTTTAGGAACTCATCGTACGTTTCCCGATTTTCGAGCATCTTTTTGGCACGGTCAAAGAATAAGAGCTCATCTGATGACGAGTGCGCAACGTTATGGTGCCCGTGAGCGTGCTGAGCGGACCGTAAATGGTGTGAAGAAGGGTGTTGTGATTGAAGAGTGGAATGACTATGGGTACGTGAATGCGTTTCGGACGCGACTGGTCCTTGGTAAGGAGAATACGGCGGAGTTGGAGATTCAGGTTTATGGTGATGTTTTGCCCTTTTCGCCTAAAGTGTAATCCGTCATCAGCATGAATAATATGTTCCAAGATAGTGGAGCATACTCGGCTTGGTGCCACTCTGAGCGGGGGTGCAGGCGTAGTGTCCTTCTCTGTTGGCCGTTTTTTGCGCCTCAAGGGGGGTAATACCTTCTTTCCAGACTTATCCCTGTCTGCCGCCATTGACATCTCTGGTTGACCCCAAGACGTACTAGAAGACACCGCCGGCCCTCCTGGGGGCTGCGGCAGAATTCCTACTACCCCGTTGGGTGCTGCGACAACACCACCATCCGGGAGAAAGTTCTTGAATTCGTTGAGCAGGTCTGGCGCATCCTTAAATAGCATCTGGACTTGTACATACACCTGCGACTATGGAGAAAAAAGTAAAATAATCATCAAAGCAAGCTTCATGACGATCACGATAGTGGACCGACATCTTGGAGGTGTTTCTGCTCCTTCTGGTATGTCTGCAGAATTTCCAGGAACTGTTTATACGTGTTAGGATCATCAGAATACCGCGCCTTAATTTTGTTGAGATATTGAATTGCGTGGTTGAATTGGCCGGGAGGTTGTTGCTCCACAGGGTTTTTGTTGCCCAAATTTCCCAAGAAAGATGCAGCGGCCGTCGTTGAGTGACCTTGAAACCCAGGAGAGTACGTGGCATCAAACATTGGCTGACCATGAGAGAGGTGGTAAGAGTTGGGCGTTATTGAGCGTGAGCCACCCGCAAACGGTGAGAGGGGATGTGGTGTGCCTGCCCCAAATGTCCCGGGATTCATCCCGGGAATACCAAGAGCGGTCGACTCACGCAAGGTTCTGGCGTGATTTATGTTCGTGCTTTGGGTCGTTGTGCCCATGGGCGTTGTGACAGTTATCGTATTGGGATCAAGTGGGTCAGCTGAGATGTCGATGCGGTATCCTTGGGGAAGAAATGTGTTGAAGCCTTGAATGAGAACGGGGTTCCCATGAAATAACATAGAAACCCGGTCAATGACACCTGGAGTGTCGATTCTATGTGAGAAAGTGATCAGCAGAGGACGAGAGGCATCCGCTTGAGAAAGAATTGGTATTCAGAAGCACATGGATAGAGCCACCGAAGTATACGGTCCGTCCATGGAGGAGAAATCATAACTCACCTTTGACTCTTGAAATCCTTCATGATATCTAAAAAGTGGTTGTAAACGTCAGGTTTGTCTTGAAATTGCACCTTCACTGAATCGAGATAAGTGAGTGCATCAGTGACGTCCAAGGGTCGAGCCATCTCTGGAGACCTTGACATTCCGCCAAAAGAGTCACCAGATTGAGGTTTCGGTGTCAGAGGTTTCGGTGTACGAGGCATTGTCTTTGGTGTATCCGGTGCTGCGTCTTCGAGACCACCAATGATGGAATTCAAAAGGGATTTTGATCTAGCGAATATTGGACTCTCGCCTATTAACGCTTCGGGTTTAGGTTCAAAAATCCGTGGATGACGATAGCCTTCGGGGAGAGCGGATCTGGACCTGGGTAAGTCTGGTAGGTCGATGGATTGCTCAAGTAAAGAAGGCTGAGAAGAAGGTCGTGGTTGGTGGATAGGCGCTATCACTTCATTGACACCGGACATGGCGTCGTATTGAATGTGCGCGGACTACGGGGGGCACGTGCCCTCACGTGCCTTGTCATCTTATCTCAACACGTGCTCGATATGATACAAACATTGAATTTTAAAAACCTTAGTGGTGTGGCTTGGCAACGTGACGGTAGTAAGTATGTCGACCTGGGATGCCGATATAGAGCACTGCGACACATGTGAGTCCAGTAAGTAGAAAAGAAATTCATTCGTGATTGTCGTTGCTACGGTGTTACGAGAAGAAGTCATGCATTTGACCCGCAAAAAATTGATACTGTCGATATGTCGTTGCTATAATAATTTCTGTATTTGCGGTTCATCGTCACCTCGCTATAAAAGCTTGCTGCACGTACGTCCTGCCAGACAGCGATCCGGAAGAGGGGACTGTGGGGCAGGAGCCAAACATAAGAGCACGTGAGATCAGGCTCAGCGCAGTTCAACACAATATTACACACGCCAACGGCAAATACACAAATCTCGAACCACCATGCCTCCACGCGGCAATGAAGCTCTCGATTTTACTCCAATCCTCACTCACTACCTCTTCCTCTTCACATCAATCCTGTCCATCGTGCGTCCCTGCTGACTTTCGCCGTTATCGTTTCAAACTAACCTGCTCGTGGCACAGATCGCATGGTTTATTGCCTTCATCTCCCAAGCCATAGCAGAGTCCAACAGTGAGCCCCTTTTTTTGCTCACCATCAAAATGGAGTTCAATACTTTTGGTTGGCATTAGGAGGAGGTACTGTGGGGGTACTGTGGTTCGGAATCTTTCTTCAGCTATTTTTTATACTTGGCGTCTTCTACACACTCGCAAGCGACTCCATCGCAATGCATCGCCTCCAAATCTCAGTTTTTGGAGCCATCGCCATCGTATACGCTGTCCAAGGTGTCCAGACCGGAATATTCACAAAGGTCCCCGCTTTGGATGCCATGGCTACAGGTTGGCTCATTCTAGCTATGGTTGACATCCTCTGGGTCCTATACTTCACATCTGAAGAGGACTCTCTCATGCTTCACATATTCAACTCTATGGGCACTGGTGGCCTCACCCCTCCCTCACGTCGTCGCAGAACCACCCGCGCACCGTCTGTTCACAATATAGGTGCGAACAACGGCTATGCTCCCAATTACGCTTCCGGAATCGGCTCGCATGACGTACCATACGACTCCAAGATAGGTGGTCCAATTGTGGGAGGTGGTGCTGTCAACAGAAGTCAGCACAGCTTTGCTGGCGGAAGCCCTGAAGGTGGGGCCGTCACAAGAAGTATCGGAGGGGGTGGAAGCATTGGAAATATGCCTGCTGGAAGTCCTGGCTCGATGGGCGGTGTCGATAATAATGTCGGTCCTGCCTCTCCGTTGATGGGAAGCGGCGCAGCTGGCGTTGGCGCTGGTACAACCCTGAGCGGTGCAAGCCCCCCTGCTAGTCGCGAAACTGCTCTAGATCCGAACCCACCTACCGAGTCCTTCGCATACCGAGCGAAAGCCCTCTATGCCTGTGAGTATCGTCGTCCTTGCGATAATAAAAGTATCTGAACCTTTTCTTCCAGACAATGCATCTCCTGATGATCTCAACGAAATATCATTCGCAAAAGGCGAAATCCTCGACATTGTCGACAAGCAAGGAAAATGGTGGCAAGCGAAAAGAGCCGATGGGACAACGGGAAGTGCGTATATCTCGAATCTATCGATATTCTTACTTCCGCAGACTAAACGTAACGTTTGTACAATCAGTTGCGCCATCAAACTATCTGCAAATAGTTTAACAAATGCCTTTCCCTTATCCCGTTGCTTTTGATGTTTACGATCTATAATGTCCCCAGCGTTTCTATGCACGCACATTTTAATCTTCATTCAAGATGACAAGAACGCTTACCTCGTTTTCTACCCGTAGTTGTGGGGACGCAGGCTGGTTGTGTTATTCCTACCTTCACCATCTATTGTTGCGCTCCTTACTTTCTGTTGATTTATTTATTGATGTGGCGCGACTCAATCCTTCCTTGCTTACCCAGAAGCTAAATTTTACAGTCCATGTATTGTAAATTTGGTTCAACTAAGGTCTACTTAGCTGTGCCGTTCTTGAAGCCTGATATGTGACCTGTGGTTGTTTTCACTTGTCTGTATAATCTATCTTGGATGGGGAAATTACTAAACGTGCTCGTCTTTCACAAGGCTGTATTCCACTTGGATTCCTTAAGTACTCTGGACAGCACTCTTGGAAGTATGTTCAATAATAAATCGTCGTGATTATCAACGTCGTCTCCCACCCGGTCCTCCCAACACAACAAGCTTGTTGCTCCGCTTCCTTCGCCCCCCTCCACTTCGCTGCTCAAGCTCATGCCACGCAACATCCATATCCCACTCGTCCTCCGGATCCATTCTTGTAACAACAGCACGCGGTTGAGAAACAGCTGGAGTCGAGTGCAAGGCCGAAGCAAAGCTTCTGGCGCCCCATGCTCCTGGTTGATCTGGTTGACGTGTAGAAGGGGGAGGCTCTTCCACCGGATCCGAAATATCCGGCATCGCGGATGGTACCACAAGACGACTCACATTGCTCCAAAGTGTCGTGCTCTGCTCTTTCTCCTTCTCCCTTTCCCGTTCCTCAGCCCTGGCACGGGCCCGATCATCTTTCCTCCCCTTCTCCTTCCTCCTAGCCCGCCTCGTCTTTAGTGCAACTTCAAAGTTCTTCAACCCATCGCTTCCAACAACTCCTTCTAGATCGGCCTCTACAAAAACGACATCCGCGCTCTCGGGCATGTGCGCAAGGTACTTGCACCGCTTGCGAAGATCATCGTTGACGGTCCCTTCAGATAACGATTCCACACGGATAGTAATAGTGTCCGGGAAAGATGCATATCCGCCAAAGCGGGAGAGTAAAATCTTGCTGTCCAGTGGGTGCAGAAATATGGGTAGGCCCGAAGCAGCCTGGTAGTAGTGGTACGTTGATGTCGATGGAGGAGGGGGATTGAGGTTACGGCGCTGTCTTGGAACACTACGATTTGGGGAAGGTGAGGTATCAAGATTGAAGGTAGGCGTCGAGGGGGCTCTCGTGGGGAACGGGTAGCCACCAGACTTAGCCATCAGAAGAGCTTCTGGAACCTCCGATAGTTGAAGCTGGGTGGTCGATTCTTCTTGGCCACGGCGCTGTATGCGTGCAACTCGTTGCTGAATCTCAAGTTGATCTCGAAGAACCTTTTCTATTGTGTCTCTCAATGCTGGGGTATCAAGGGCAGCGGCTTCCGCAATCTGATGACCCAATTTGTGATCAGCTCCATCAACGAAAGATATCCCGAGATCGTCATTCATGCTGGCCAGAGTATGACGTTCGGCACTTAAGTCGGTAAGATCTCTCGCGAGGTCCGATATGAGATACCCAGGAGTAGCTAGCATGAACTTGGCGAAGTTGTATACGTCTGGGAGGAAATGAAATGGTGCCTGATGAGGAGCGACAAGATCTGAGGGCCATGTATATGAGCGAGGCAACGCGAGGGTAGTGATCTTAGGCCTCTCCATCAGCCGCATTCGCATCAAGGATCCTTCTCGAGGCGTGATAACAAATGCAGGTTCTGCCGAGGAAGATGATGACTCTGCATGTGGTTGTTCGAAGCCATCGGCTGTCTGCGTTGGTCCATCAAACCACTTCACACACTTGAGCTGCTTCTCGTTCACGGAGTCAAAGCAAATAGGACATCGAGCCCATCGGTTGTCGGCGACGCTCAGATAGTGCAGTATACAAGGAAAACAAAACACCTGGGAGGTAGAAGTCAACGTCACAGCTGTTGCATCACAGTGATTTTGACTAACATGACCGCATTTCGTCATACGAGGAGCGCAAGGTGGTGAGAGACAAATTGGACACATAGTGTGTCCCTCATGTTCGCCATGCTCTCCGCCAGCGATTGCAGACGCCAGTGCTGACGAACGTGGGACAATGATCTGCAGGATATCTTGCCATTGGAAGAAACTACAGGTAGCAGGTCAATCGGAGCCCTGATCAACGAAGGATCTAGACCTACATGTCCGGATCCGCAAAATGCACAGTATAGTCACCAGTAGGATTCATCACGAACCGATACTGTGCATTGACAAACCCTGTAGAACGGTATCATTATTGAAAGAGACGAGAAGGAACAGGTCTACTGACTTTCCTTATTCCACACACCAAAATGCGGACCAGCTTTCCTACTTCTCCTTGGAAAACTCTGCATAGCATGGGTTTGCCTGGGAGGAAGAGTGAAATTGAGCAGATCGTTCAAGTTCAATGACTGGTCAGAAGCCATCTTGGAAGCACGCTTCGGGATAGTGGTTACAGCAGGAATGTCGGTCATCTGAAAATAGTGTGCTCCCAGCCGTCACTATTGGCGAGAATAGTCAATAGTCTTTTGTAGGGGAACACTGGCAGTCTGCCAGTGAAGGCAGCTTAATGTCAAACTAATGACTCGCTGCCGTCTCACGTGGGTAAGTACATATTTATTTGTTTATTTATTACCCATTTTTGAGCCTTGCCAAAAGCCATCGAAGATGGCGAAGGGAAAAAATCTCAACCCAGCAGACGCTTTTCGTAAGTTCCCTGTAAAGCAAAATCCCCAATTGACGATTGTCTTCAAGGAAAATCTCTTCGCAAAAAGGAATTAAAGAAGGCGTGTATATTATGGATTGTTACACCTCCCACTAACACCAGTATTTGTAGTAGAACAAGGCCGAGAGGTCTAAAGCTCGTGAATTTGCTCTCGTCAAAAAGGACACTCACGGTGTGTTTCTACGCACCACGCTTTCACATAAGAGCTGTGTTCATTTACCACGACAGAGCTCGAAGAAGATATTCAAAGATTGGAGGCTGCTGCTGACCTATCAGCGTCTGACCGATCGCGCTTAACAGATCTCAAATCCGAGTTGGAAAAGATCAACAAGAAGAAAGAAGAATACGTGAAGGAACATCCTGAACACCGGAAATTGGTTTATAAAGCCCGAAGACAAAACGATGAGGAGAAAAAAGAAGATGTAGTACCGCAGACAAGGAACTTATTCAAAAAGAATGGTCTTCCAAGACATCCAGAGAGGAGTGTGTATTACGATGCAATCATGAATCCCTTGGGTGTTGCACCACCCGGCATGCCATACATGGAGAGACGTGAGTTACATAGTGTCTTTCATCCTTTCTGCTCACACGTCATCGAATTATATCAGCGTTGCGACCGGACGAGATTGAAAGTGAGGAAGAGGAGAACGGTACGTTTGGTTTGTCGCATATATAGTTTTTTCTTGTTGAAATCTGTTTTCAATCAAAGACGAGGAAGACGACATTGTTATGCCGGAAGGTCCTCCCCCAAGAGCACAAGAAAATAACGAACCGGAAGATAATGACGATGATATCGCGATGCCAGAAGGCCCTCCTCCGGATCCTTCTCCCGAAGCACCTCACAACTCAACACTTCCCAGCGGGTTCCTCACGCCACCGCCACTACCTGGATTCCCGCATGTAAAATTTCCCCCGCATCCGCCAGGTCCTCCTGGTTCCCCGGCCAACATTCCACCTCGACCTCACCCCATAAATATTCCACCACCGCCACCTATGCCTGGATTTCCAGTTGGTTACGTCGTGCCACCACCTTCTCAGCATCATTTCCCACCACCACCACCTGGGTTTCCATTGCAGCCTATGCCTCTTCCTCCTCCAGGATTTTTCCCGCGTCGTCAACAGTCCATATCTGCCATGCAAGACCCGCTGTCCTCCGTCCCTCATCAGACATTTCAAGCCCATCGTGCACGCCACTTTGCTCATCCCTCCCTTCCTCCAAATCCTGCTCTGGCTTCTACATCTGCCACCCCAAAACCAGAGCTCTCCAACGCCAATATGGCAGCGGCAACAGTATCTGCAGCACCACAATTGCGTGACTTCAAAAAGGAGGCCACGGCCTTCATACCGACTTCCATCCAACGTAAGAAACTTGGAACAAGCACGGGATCCTCGTCGAAAGTGAATGCTGCGCCATCTCTTAGTCCTGGACCGGACGTCGCCAATTTGGAATCCTTCGAAAGTCTGCCTAGACCGGACCTGCTGAGCACATTGATGAATCGATTTGGCCCTGTTCCAGTTCCTGAGGGTTTAACGGACAGCAAGGGAGGGGAAAGTAAAGGTAGCTCCACCACATTGAAGTCAAAGGATGACTATGCGAGATTTGTGGAAGAAATGGGTGATATGTTACTTCCTCCGACTGGACATACATCATGATAACAAGCTATTGGGTGATCCGTGGGCATGATGAAGCTCAGTACACTGCTGCAATTACCTTGTTTTCCCTCAAAACATAACTACTACTCTGTGACAGAACTTGAAAATGCCAAACCACAGAATGACTCGTATGCATCTCGTGGTCACGTGTCCTGCTCTTATTATAATAATTATTTGGACACACTCATGTCTCCTCGATGTTATTGTCTTCCATCTACTACCCCACGGTTTCCCCACAGCAGAACATTCCTGAACTGTTTCCATCCACATTCACTGAAAATATACTTTTAAGACCACGCCCACTCGAACAGCATTCTGGCTCCCTCTTATTGTTACCCCTCTTGCCCCACAGGCCACCTTTCAAATCTCTGCCGTTTGAAATATGGTCGGAGATATTCAGATTTGCGCTAAATTCTGGTCCAAAGCATTCAGCGCAGTTTCGTTGGTCATTATTAACAGTTTGCAAAACTTTCCACGTAAGCTTTATATTCTGATCAGGGCTAATTCATATTGACTTGACTGCAGGAAATTGCGCAGCCTATGTTTTACTCACATGTTCGCATCACAACGATCTCATCTTTGGAAAAATTCTACAAACGCTTACATACTGCCGATCAAAAATGGGATTCCATTCGCAGAATACCTTACTCGACACCAGGCCGCTGGGTACAGATCCTTGATCTTTCAGAGCTGCAGTCAGAAACTCTCCTACTTGATTCTATTCTAACCCAATTGTTTCCACTTATACCATTTCTAACACAATTGATCCTTCACCCAACATCCGTGCTTAGTCGTCGAGCAATGGCTTCTTTGACATACCGAGAGAGCTCAATCAATATACGAGTGCTGGAGGGCATTAGCTATGTCCCTACCTCCTGTTCACCCGACGAAGACCCCTTGGTCCAGCTTCTCATATTCTGCCCTAACTTGGAGCAGGTGGAAGTCATCAATCAGGGCCTCCAGCCTATGGATCCGGAATGGGAACCCTCATTTGCATCACAGAGCACTCCAAGCTTTACACCGTTACATCTTCCGTATCTTCATACTCTGAGCATACTTTCCATGCCTTGGTCGCCTCTTCTGTTATGTCTGTTGCACTCACCGCTCCCCTCTCTAACTAAATTAACAATTACGCCATATGACGATATCCCATACCCCACTTCGCTGGTCTCTCGATTCATCGATGTCCACGGTGAGAAGTTACGTTCACTCCTCCTCTTCACTCCAAGAACGTGGCCGACAACTCTTCGACCATCGCCCCCAACATTGCTTCAAACGTCGCCCAACTTGAAACATCTATCTCTCGAAATGCCACTTCCCCTCCTAGCTGTACCATCTCCACCGTCAATGACGCATCCCCTTCAGGTCCTGTCGATCCCACGACCGAATACCGAGTTTTGGCACGTTTTGGAACCGCTACTTCCGCTCATGCCATCGCTGCGAGCCATCCGGGCACGCGATTTGCGTTGGTTAAGGCCTGGAATGACGGTCCGTGCTCTGGAAGCCGGTGTACAGGGAGAGCTGAGAGAGTGGAGAAGGCGCCTCGCCCCTAGGGGTATCAGAGTCCTCGATGCCGACTGGAGGATGGGTGAATGATTTGAAGAGCATAAGCGTTTCTCGTTGGCTGAATATTCTCATGATCACTTTGTAAAACTTTACATGACTTACCCTTACTGTAATCTAGGTTTTCGTTTTCATTCTATGCTAATCATGGGTTTCACCCCGGTTTCGGTTGTGAACAATTGTTCACATGTGCAAGCCTCAAAAACCAATTTCTCTCTTTTTTTTTGGTCTCATTATCTCGCCACATATTCGCGAACCTACCTATGATGGCCACCCATTGTTCGCTCAACCACATAGTCTCATCCTCGCTATAAAGCCTCCCCCAATCCCAGTTTTACACACCACATTCTTATTCACCGCCCTCGAAGTCTGCACCATGGCTACTCTCGAGCTCATTTGGGACCGCGTGCAATCATTCAGTCTCAGGTCCCCGACGAAGGCATCCGGCCATACGACAGTTCAAATGATTCGTCGTATCCGAAACCGCGTCTACCTCGCCCGTATGGGTTGTCCCAGCATGGCGTCTTCACAATTGATTGCAGTCAAAATAGGTTGGTCGACGGAACTAGTGGCATTGGAGAAGGAGATAGAATTTTACGAGAACCAGTTGAGAAACCTGCAAGGCACCGTCGTGCCACGGATGCTTGGGTATTACCGAGGAATTATAGACCGTAGGGATGCGGGGTTTATGTTGATGGAATATTGTTCGGGCCCTACCATGATCGACTCTGTGGAACTGAAGTACGTTCTCATATCGTTAAATATCGCTGACCAGAGGAATGTCTGATGACCATAATCGTCGTAGTCGGCTTGTCATGCTGAGTTGCTGTCGCTTGCATGAGGCGGGCATATTTCACGGAGATTTATTGGACGGTCGTCATTTCGTCGGGATGGGACGTGGCGTCCGCATCGTCGACTTTTCAACAGCCGTGACCCACGTGTGTCGTCGAGGGACTCCACTCCTGATCCAAGACACAATTAACCCGGGCCCCAGGCGGAAAGGATGTGGAGAATTATCTGACTTGGAGCTCGCTTATGGTGCTTTTAGTGGCCACTCTCGGTTGAGATAGACGATCGAGAACTTGTACCGGATCCCCCAAAAATGTGGTGCGACAAGTCGACTCCGAAAGGCCAATCGAGACGGCTAGAGGTCTGGAATAGGTTGTCTCTGTGTCATCAATAGTTGTACCTCTATGTTTCTCTCTGTATATTTAGCCTCGATAATGCATTTGTGAAAGTACGATTTTTCAACGAGTCAGCCTACAGGTGATATTTCAGGGGATTTAGAAGAGTATCGGCGAGCACCATAAATACCGTGGACTCGGCCTCTTCCCACCGTAAGTCTCTACAGTCGCGAGGCATTTGCGATTTGGGCCAAGAGTCTGAGAGGAGTAAGACACAATCCAAACCTATTAGTGTTAGGCAATGGTTCTCACCTCGTGTTGTGATGTGTACCGTTGGTAAATGCTCCACACAAAGTGTCCACCATTATCCATATACGATCCCGTAAAGTTTCAGGACATCTTCCCTTCAAAGATTATTGACATGCCGTGGCTGACTCGGAAATGCAAGGGTCAAGTAGTTTCATCAGAGGTTGACTTCACCCTACCGCGACGGATTCGGGAAGTGAGCGCTAGTGAACACTCGACTCGAGTGTACATTTTCCATACGATTCCTCGAGGCGTCGTCCACGAGGATTGTGATGAGGGACGATTGAGGAAACGAGAAAACACCAGTGCCAACTTAGACCAAACCATAAGCATGGGCAGCACCTTTTTATTCTCGACGATTGATGTCACTCGCCAGGTTTTTTATCGTACAGCCTTGTCCTTTGCCGTCGTGAACTTGAAACCTATCGTGCCAGGTCGTAAGTTGCCCCCTTCCCGTTTCTACATACATGCAGTTTAACCCACACATTCGGCGGTTTAGATGTTCTCGTCCTGCCCACCCGACCAGTTCCCCGCCTCACGGATTTGAATATCCCTGAACTTGCATCCTTGATGAGTTCCGTTCAACACGTCGGCCGTATCATCGAACGTGTCTACGGTGCGGACGGACTCACCGTGGCCTGCCAGGTCGTTATCTGTTTTCATTACTTCTAATCTACACGGGAGGATTGATTCTATCTATCATTTGCGTTCACTGCGTGGCTGGTATGATTCGCTGACCATAGGATGGCATAGCGGCTGGTCAAACAGTCCCTCACGTCCACTTCCACGTCCTTCCTCGAAAGCTGCGAGGAGATCATTTTGCGGGTCGAAACGACGACATTTATCCTGCTCTGGAACGTGCCGAAGGTTCTCTGCTCCGAGAGCTGCATACTGGGGCCGAGGCCGAGCGTCAATCCTTCAGAATTGATGCGGACGAAGATCGGGCCCCAAGAACCATGGAGGAGATGGTGAAGGAAGCTATTTGGTTGAAGGGTTACTTTGAGGAATATTCAGAGTCTGGATGACGCTGCAGCATGGCCCACGCTAGTGGATACCCAAATCATTATCGACGACTCTACTAGTTCAAAATAATTTCGTACTTCAAGCTTCGAGTCTGTACCAATAAACGTTTCTTGGTTACGTTGTGGTGCCGAAATTATATCGTCAGCAATGCCTGAATTTTCAAGGGATAATATACAGCAGTAAGAATAATACGATAACACATAAGAAGGCTAACTGAGGCTCAGAATGAACCAGTTGACAAGTAAGATGGGTGGATACATCAGCGTTTCCAATCATCGTGTTTCCTAAATTGCAGACATGCTCTCGAGTTCTCTCGCCTTTCCCATGTTGAAATATAAGGAGGTGCCTGTTACAACTCATTCGCGGACCTGCTGAAGCATTCAAAGTAGAATCGATATGTCCTGAGGCCTCAAGGGTGTTTAAGAACGTGGCTGCGGTGCCAGGTTTGCTCTCGCCATGATGGTAACTTGCTCTGAGTGATGCATTGACGCTATAGTTCCGGTCCACGTGTGAGTCATGACCAACACCAGGAAAGATATAAGGGCGGGGAAGCACACTTGTTGGTTCTAGTGATCCCAGGCTTCAGCGATAACGGGTTCCAGCGAAGCTAATTCGTTCGTCATCACGAGTGCACGAAGGATATGTTGCTTGAGTTGAGTTTTCCAAATAAACCAAGAGAAAAGGACCACCTACTTCGGTCCTGACCTTGGGGAAGAGTGAGTAGTTCTTGCGCCGGCTGGCGAGGCAAGACTGGCGTGTCAGGTTCATCTGCTTTCGCAACACTTACGGCTTGCTTTGCGCGATGGACTCGACGCTTTGATTTTCGGTCCGCGTGAGTCAGTCTCTGGCGAACCAGGACAGACTGCAAGAAGGAAAGCACACCTGTTGGTCCCAGTGGTCCCACGCTTCAGTCAGGGAACCAATTCCTCTTGAGTACGAAGGAGATGTTTTAAATAAAGGTGTGCAAGAAAGCACGAAAGCGGGGAACAAATGTTTGACCAGCTGCTCGGGGCTATTGCCCTTGGTAGATGACGGGTGGTTTACGTGGGTGATGCTGCGGTCCTCGCGAGGCAAGGCTTGCTGTTATACGTTGACTATCTGCATTGAGCCTGTAACGGAGTCCTGGTGTGATTTCATTTGCGTCCATCCGCCTCTGCAGGTTTTCCGTCGCTGCCTTGTCGCTCCTTGGCGCTGGTCCGGACTTAGACTAACTTGAAAGTCTTACCCTAGTGCTGTTTACGGTCACGATGTGACTTATTCCCGTACAGCATGGCCGCTGTCGACGAGTCGAACACTGTTGACATCGACCCTATCTGGACCACGAGTCGGACAGCGAGACAAATTTATGCCCTAGGAGAAGTTGAGAAAGTGCGCAGTCCCAGCACTCTGTTCAAAATTGCACAATATTCACAGAAATTTCACCATTATCTTGTTCCAGGACATAACCCGCTTGCTCTCTCTGGCCGCATCGTCCATCTCGCTTCTCACACTTCCCCAGACCGATGGCGCAGATGACGGTCTCCCGCAGGGCGACGAACGGTCTGAACAGTTCGTCCTTGAGGTCAGCGAGTACTTTAAGCGCTTAGACGTTCGTCTTCTCCATCGTTCTATATCTATCCGTCTTTTTAATATGATCCGTGCTTTGCAGTCAATACAAGTCGCCATCCGGTCATCCCTGGCACATATTCGACACTCCCGCATCGCTCCCTCTGCCATCAACGCCCCCCCTCCGGGATTCATTCCACCCTCCCTTGGCGTCGGCTTGCCCTCTACGGATGGTGAACCCTCCAAAAAGACTTCCGGGTTGCAGGAGTCGAGAGTGGAAAGGGACGCTTGGAAAGGGATTCTTGAAGCTCTCCAAGCTATGCAAAACCGCCGAAACACGGCAGCGAGCGACTCTGAGCCGAGTATTACCACAACGTGAATATGTACGTGTGTGTTGCATATACCTAGTACGTTGTACGATACGGTAGAATTTACCAACGGCGTTACACAGCTAACCAGAGAGGGATTCTCTCTCTCTCTCCCTTTGTTCACGGGTTCGCCTCGCTTTCGCCGAGGATTTCCTCCGCCTTCAACAAATCGGCGTCCCCAGCAAGCTCAGTCTCTTTCTTTGCCAACGCCTTAGGTGTTCCGCCATAAGCCTTTTGGTTCAGAGCTCAAAAACGCAAAGAGCACCACAAACGCACGATAAGATCCGCAAGTTCCCCCACCGCTTTTCCTAGACGGCTCTCAGAGTCCTTGATCATCTTTTTCGATTCGTCCATCATCCGCCCCTGCATTCAGTGAACATGGGATTGCATCGTTGGCGACTCGGATCAAACGGCAAAAAAAAAAAAAAAAAGAGAGAAAAGAGGGGACGGGGTGGGGGTGGGAGAGGACAGATGGTACGCACGCCGTTATTGATATCCCACTGCTCTGCACCATCCGCAATGAACTTGTCCAACTTGCGCTGTTGCGCTTCTGCTTCTACGATATACAACTTGTGTTCCTTCGATAGCCTTGTACACTCCGTTTATAACAAGAGGGCATGAGTGAAACATGCTCGCCGCACCGCTTAACGACACCCGACTTGATCCTCAGTTGCCGACGAGTATGTGCTAGATCGCTCATGGCCGCAGTAAGCAAAGTGGTCCAATCGGGATATTTGTTAAATAATTGAATACATGCTCACTGAAATCAATTCCAAATATCGCATAGAAATCGAAATCTCATATTTCAACTGAAATCTTATGATACATCAAATAAAGCCATTCATCCTACATTGGTAAACTATGCAGAAACAAAAGGCCAAATCGACACATCAAAAGAAAGAGTGTAGCACTACGATGAGGGGAAGGGAAAGGGGGAGGGTAGGCAGAGCAGTAAAACCAAAAGGAGCAGTAGTATACAGAGCATAATGGCGGGGCCAATCAGACGCGCATCGCGCAGGGAGCACATGCGGACGTAGCGACTAAGCGCCACTCCACAGGCAATGGCGGCAGAAGGGTGTCCGTGGACCGGGGCATAGGGTGGGCATGTTGAGGAGCGTGAGCATCGTCGAAGGATACAGTAAGCATCCAAGCCCCCGCATGCGGGGATGGACAGCATCGAGCTGCTCCAGCCGACCGTCGAGTTCGTCGCTATACATCGTCAGAGGATCCCCACAGTGCACTCAACGCCGCACTCAAGTTCGGAAGGCGCGGACTGGCCACGCCTTATTGCGAAGGCAGGGCGGAGGCGGAGGCGCTGGGAGTCTGAGGAAGTGGGGAGGAAGTCGAGGGGCTGAAGGCGTGTATCCAGGATATGCGTGTGCGTCGTCAAAATCCGCCCTCGCCACACCAATCCATGTCTTCCCTTGACCGGCAAATATGTGGGACGTATGCGCATTCAGCGCAGAGCGTTCTTCTGATCGTCCATCGCGATTATAGAATGGCAACAAGTCGCGAGGGTAAGCCGTCGGAAAGGGTAGTATGAAGGGGTGAGGCGGGACGTTGATGCATGAGGTGAAGCCGTGAGAGCGCCATAATCAACACGTAAAATGGTGATTGGCAGCAGGGATGGGGGAAGTGGAGTGCAGAATAAATCAAGTGGGTTGAATAAACAAGAATGCGTGCAAACATGTGGTATCGCGGGATTGTAAGGAGTCCTGGGTTGCTCGTGAGAAGGGCTTGTGTGATGTCGATCAGCTCAAGAAAAAACGATGGCGCCAGTGTATCGGCGCGCACCGAGGACGGAACCACAGTGAAGTGGTCGTCGGCGATGCGCAGGTGGATTGATTCGGATGGGGACGAGTGCAATGACAAGCGACAGTGTTAAAAGGATGAAAGTACAAGATAGATCAGCAAGACAGGCGAGGCACGCACGACGCTCATTAAGAGTGCGATTTTGCGCCTCAAGCTCAGTCTGTGTCTTGTGTCGGCGTCGTGTCATCAGCAAGCATCGACCGAGTCCGGTGTGTCCAACTCCATCGTGAAATTCATCAGCGTGATCTCCGGTTCGAAGTGTTGTTCAAGCAACAGGCCAGCAAAGAAGGGAGGGAGAGATCGGAAAGGTGCGGCGCGGCCGCATAGCATTCTCTGGAGCCCTAGTGATTGAACCATCTAGCTCTTCCCGGCGATAGTGGTAGATTGCGAAGCGCGTGAGGAAATGTGACAATAACGTTATAATGCGTGAGTCCGTGATCAAAAATGTCGCCCGCCGTCCAGGTGGGGTGTCCAAAGTCGTGCAGTCATGTGAAGAAATATCTTCGTGAATTTTATACAGTGTCGTAAGTGCTCGCCCGACAAGAGCGGAGAGTTTTGTCGTGGTACAGAAGGCGATTAGTAGGCCGATGTCGTAGCCTGCACTGCAGCCACAGCAGCGGCGGCGGCAGCATGACGCTGCTCCGCGGTGCCGAGCATCAATGCCTCGTTGACACTGTATACATAGATATATGTTTGTGAGTGACATGATATGTCGTACGTAGGACATTCACTTACGACCGGAGACGGTGTACTTCGGCTTCGGCCGCCTTGAGTCTGGCCTCGAGCTGGTCACGAACGGTGTCGAGGTAGCGGATGTGAGTCGTGGCTGGAAGAGGCGATGAGCCGGGGAAAGGTTCAAAAGTATGGAAAAGGACATACCACGGTCCAACAAAGAGACCTTGCTGGCCTTCTGGTTCGAGGTCGGCAACGTCTCGCGGAGACGTGCGTAGCCCTCACGGAGTTCGTCTCTCCTCCTCTGCTCCGACTCGATGCGCTGCTTGCGGATTGTCTCGCGGCGCGAGTCGGGACCGGCGGAGGCGGAGGCAGTGGGGTGGAAGTCGTCATCTTCGTCGTCGCTATCCAAGTCGCGGGTAGCCTTCCTCTTGGGTGCGCGGCGTGTGGGAGGCTGGGCGATTGGGTTGAAGCGGTGGGAGCGGGGGACGGAGGCAGGATAGGATACGCCTTGGGATGAGGCAGGCGAGTGAGTACCGCTGCCGCGGCTACGTCTGCCAGATTGCGTACCATCTGAGGACATCTCGCCGGCGCTGAGGTTGTATAAACCAGCGGGGGAAATGCCTGCACCGTCGGGGGGAGTGAAGGGGCGCGCGGGGGAAGCGGATGTAGTATAGGCGCCAGTCGGGTAGGACGCGTAGTCGTTAAGGTTGCTCGCCAAGTTTAGGGAATTGAAGTTGAGGCGAGGGGAGCCCGAGGAAGGTCCAGGGACTGTGTGAGGAAGTGGTTGGTTGGTTAGTGGGGTATGGTGGAATGTAGAAAGAGAAGAGACTGACGGCCCATCTGAATACCGACAAAAGGCGAGTGAGGGTACTGGACATAGGGATCAAGGCCCGAGAGAGTGTCGTATGCGAAGGTAGCGTCGATGTAGTTGGGGCTCTTGGGTTCGAAATCCATTTCGACGAAGATGGGGGGTGGAAAATAAATGAGGTGGAAAATAAAAGCAAAGCAGGCTAGCAACCAGTGTTGTGTATGAGGACAATAGACTGATTGGAAGAGAAAAAGGACTTGCGGAAAACAAGAGAAAGGGGGGCGGGCAGGAGGAGGGCGAGGGTGGGGGGCGAAGGGAGGGAGGGGGTGAAGGGATAAGGGACAGGTCAGTCCAGTGAACGGAACTAAATACCCAACGCCGCTGCCTCGTGTGTGAGATCTGATGGCGGCGTTCGAGTCACACTGACGGTAATTACTCGAAAGGTTTTCCCATCTGCCGCCGATCCTCAGAGTAGCAGAGGCCCTGTCCTGCTACTGCGTACACATCGATATCACATCAAGATTCCTCCTTTTCGGAATAAGGCGCCCAGAAAACGGGGCTCGTCCTCATCGGGCGGTGCCCATAACCTCACACCTCGTTGCTTTCATTTCCTTTCATGGCTGTGTTCCCATCCCTCCATTCCAGACCATCAGTCTCGCAGCGCTCTCCCTTCCGTCAGTCACAGGATCATGGTATCGGGATCATCATCATAATGGAAAGCGTTACATGTCGTAAGGTCGTAAACTGTTCGTGTAAAGGAGTGGAAGAATAAGAACGAGAGATAGCCAATCCAACAATAACAATCTTATGCGTAATATCCTACGGATCCAGTTTAGCCTGCATCTCGCAACCGAGACCTCAACTCCGTCAACGTACCTCCGGAAAAGGGTCCTTTCATATCGGCGTAATGCTCCAACCGTTTTGAGAACCGCCATGTCAAAAAAAACATGTACAGCTACCAAACAAGAAACAGTTAAATTTCATTTCGCTCTCTATTCCCTTAACGTTCACCCACCTGGAACACAATATCGACAAGAAGCCCAACGATAAACGCCGCATACAAACTCGAGAACCCCGCGGCACAGAACCCACTGGGGAACCCAGCGTTCGTCTGGTATCCCGCGTTTGCAGAATCCGCCCAGAGTTGGCCCCCGTTGTCGCATTCCCATTCAATCTTGTCCTTGCTGTAATACTGTGTGTTGATTCTCCATAAAGCAAATCATCAGAATGAATGGACGTACCCTCGTTGGAGCTCCACAATCATAATGACCGCTCGAATCCCGCATATGACAATCAAAAATGGCCAAAGGAATTTGCAAACCCGTATCCAGATATACGACCTCTGGAACCGGCACATCAACCCCAACACCATTCACAGTTTGATCGTCACTCACGTTGGACAGCGCAAGGATGTTCACGATTGCGATAGAGGCCACAGCCATACCGATACCCCCGTATATTTGCCTGTAATGTGCAACAGTTAAGAAACGCCTCTGTACGTGACAAGAGACATGAATGCACCATTCGGGGAACAAGAAGAACAAATATGCGCCGTCGATCAGCAAGAAGAGCCCCCCAGCCACGCTATACAGCTGAAGCACAAAATAAACAATTTAGCAAGCAAATCAATGGAAGGAAGCGGGTGCATTACAGCGATGACGACACCCCACGCAATTGCCCCAGCCCTCTAGCAAGAAATAATGAGCCTGTGTACGAACAACGTTGCGCTGTGGTTTTGACTCACCAGGGGGAGCACGAGCAGACAGTTATCACACCTTTCATATCAGAAACCCAAAAGTCAACGGAAAAACTGTAATCTAGAGCATACGGAAGATGCGCACCACATCGTGGATTGATTGGCTAGGAAAACGTGGAAAGGAAGGTATCGCGGATGTTGTGGGTTCTGTGGAGTGTGGTCAGTACTGGGGAGTCGGTGCAGGGATCGTTAGGACGTGAGGGCTTCTGCCGTTGCGGCCGTTGCCTTGGGGGGCGAGGACAGGAGGTGAGCTATGTGTGACTCGGTGTGACGGGCTGATGACCCCGACTGTCACGTCTGTATTGTCACGCTCATGCTCACTGTTGCAAATTACAAGCTACAAGAATTACCTGCAGCAAGTTCCCCGCTTTCACGAGTCTCGCATTTGCTAACACTTCCATCTTTCCGAGTTTAACTCTAGCTTGTGTAGTTCGGAAGAGGGCGGTCCAGCCTATTCTGCTTCTGACGACCTGCAGGTTTAAAGTTTTCCCAATCTCTCAAGACACCTGTCCGAACCACTGTTGAAAAACAAAGTAAGTGCAAGTGAAAAACACTCTTTGATCGTCATATCGCCCAAATGCCATGCTCCGCCCCTCCTCGTCACCGAGCCGTTCTCGTTAAGCTCATCATCGCCTCTCGGGAGCCGCTGCATTTTTCACCGTTCCTGGAACATGGCCTCGTCTCTTTCTTGTCCAGCTAACTTTGTATGGCGACAGCCTATAACCCTGTGTCACACACCCCCTACCCAATCGAGCGATCTCCCCCTGTGCCCTACCTCAACGGTGGTATTTCGGAAAAGGGTTTCTGTTACCAAGCCAAGGGTCTCCCCGCACTTTGCCGAGGCGGAGAGCATTTTTCTTTGTTGATCTCGCACCAAGCCTAAAAAGAGCCTATGTTGCTTACCGAAAGTCACCAAAACGTAATAAGACCTCGTACGTGAGTGTTTTTACAACTTTGTGGATACTGTGGGACCCATCGTTTGTCGTTAGCAATCTACCCCCCCTCTCCCCTCACCTCAGGCTACCCTTTCCCATGGCCCTGTGAGATCGGATAGAGCGATTAACACGGAGGGCCGAGAGACGTTTTTGGAACTAGTACCGCGCGTCTACCGGCCACCTGACAGGAACCAGTGCAATGAAGGTTCTGTTGTCAGCGCTGGCTGTGACGGGTCGACATGAAAACACAAATACGCCCTGCGAATGAATAATGAATGAACGGTTTGTAATAGCCTACTTCGGAGGCCGGCCTTTCCGTTCTCCGCGGTGTAACTATCATATTTTTGTTGGATTACTTACATCTTTCTGCGCCCGCGCTTCGCCGTACATATTATGAACGGTAACATACACAAAGGCCGTAGTCAGTGAACGTGTCCGTCACGTTGCAATCCATCGATTGTGAAATTGAGTACACACAACAATGTACCTGGGGGAAAACACAGCTTTACCCTCAAGATATGCCCTAGCTGTCCTTCCCGACGTTGCGTGTCTCGCCAGAAACCGAAATGAAAAAAACAATACTAGACTCGGAGGTTACCAAATGAAAAAGGATGCAGCATTGCCAAGTTACCGGTTTTTACTGCAGGAACAAACTATCCTAACGGCGCCAACATTGGCAGATCGTCGTTCATATCGTCGTAAGCAAACCAGCCCAAAACCAAGTTTCTATCTTCGCCTACTCCCCCTCGTCGCCCTCGTCAAGAAAGCAACACGCCAAGATTTTTTCGTCACCAAGTCAAAGAAAAAAAAAGACGACGAAGTAACTCCTGTCACCTCAACCACATTCCTCTGATGGCGTCGTCGGTTTGCATATTACTCCAAAATTGGTCCGAGTGTATTCGTGCAATGTTCGTCCAGAATATACAGTCGTGTTTGTTCGTTATCCTTTTCATCGGCAGAGTCGTCCCGGTTTCCGGTTTGGTGTGTGGGAGAGCACGGACTAAGGTGAAAGCGTTGAGAAAAATTATCGCTGACAGAGCAGCGAGATGGTGATTCATTTCGAATTGTGCGTTGAAAAAGAACTGCGGTTGTGAAAGCAAGGAAGGCCTGGAAGAATCTGGCCAAAAGTTTGAGGAAAAGTCGTAGCTCGCTGGGAATTAGGCTTGTTAGAAAGAGTTTCGGCGGAGGCGGAGGAAGTTTATCGATCAACGAGAGAGTGTGTTGTGCAATTCTGATCGAGCACCCTGCATCTGGTTCCGGTTTTTGCATTCCATTCGCCAGCCTGTGGCATCATGCCTGCATGGAGTCTCACAAGGGTCAAGCAAAGGCGAAGGAAGGTACCATGGCGCACAGCGCCGTACACGAACCCCAGCACCTCGACTCTTCGAATGGTAACGCTTCCAATCTCCTCCAAAGAGTACGCGAAGAGAAAACGAATCAAAGCAAACGGAAGGTAGAGAAGAGAAAATCGACCGGAGGAAGGGGTAGAAAAAAAAAAAAAAGAATTGCAGGATATCAGATTATAGGTGATATGTGGTTGCACTGGCTTCAATATCCATTTTCGGATGCGGAAGGACTTGAGTCTTCCTGGGGCGGTTCTTGACCTCGGACAGAGGCAAGGGAATGTGTTGGTACAGTCTCGGGAGGGGGTGATAAAGGTCTGCTGTCGATAGAGTGAAGAGAGGCTGACTGGCCCGGGGAGGGAGTGTCGACACCAAGAGAGATTTTCTCGTTGAGTCCTCGCAGCCTAACGACTTCCTGCTCCAAATTAAGGATACGAGCTTGCATTTCGTGATTACTTTTCTCAAGGGCAACGATGTGGTTTGTGGCTAAGGGAGAGCAATGAGTAAAGCTAACTCCCGACATGCCATTTGATGCAAACCTCTCTCCAAGAGCGAAACTTTGCTGCTCTTTTGATTTGAAACTGGTAAAACGTCCTTCAATTTTGCATATCCATCCCGAAGCTCATCTCGCCGTCGCTGTTCTGCCTCTATCCTCTGCCTCCGAGTCGCCTCCTTCCTAGAATGTGCAAGGTTCTCAACAAACGAAACGCCCATTTCTTCTTCGTCAGAATCGTTTAGTGAGCGACTACGGCGCCTCCCGGACGAGCTCGTGGGTGATGGGGTGGGATTATAACGAATTTGTCTGTGTACCAGACTATTTCCCCGTGAGGAAGACGGCGAGCCTGTACCGCTGCTGTTTCTGGAATGGTGGTGATAGATGCCGTCTGCCGATGTGTCTGATCCGGAGATGGGAGGGGACAAAGGGTCGTAGGGGGATTGCGGAGGAGGGGAAGCAGAGATGGGGAGGGCCACATGTTGCGGAGAGGTTGCATAAACGGGTGCTTGGTACTGATGTGGCGGCATGAGGCTGAGGTTGTGAAACTGCAGCCCCTGCGAGTGCATGTCTGTCGCAGAGAGGTGGCCTGTATTGAATGAACATGGGAAGATTATCAGATGAACATGCGTTTGAGTGAGTAATTAGTGTGGGGGCTGAACCCACGCGTTTGAGGGCCAGGATGCTGCACGACTTGATAGGGGGACATCTGTGGAGGGTATTGGAGACCATAGGAAGGATCCTGCTCCGGAGGATAAAAAGCATAAGAGGGCGCGCCGAGATTTGGAGGATTGTGGTCATCTTGGATATGCTGGTGTTGGTCCATGGCTGGCAAGCGGGTGGTTGTGGTCGTGGTCGTGGAAGAAGTCGTATGAAAGGGAAGAACGAATGCGAAAGAAAGGGAGAATGAAAGGGTTAAAGGAACGAGAACAATGGATTATTGGCGGATCCTCGTTCTTCGTTCAAGGACGAGAACCAAGGTCCAGGGCACTTTGAGTCCAGGGCTACAAATCCTGTTTTCTCACGGCCTAATTACTGAAGTTGACGGCAACAACGAACATGAGCTTATAATGGCACAAGCTTATGAGGATTGCGATAGCCCTCACTTACAACCTGTATGACGAGGAACTCGTACACGATAGGGGAGCACGACTTTGACTCCACACTCCACACAAAGAAAATAACTTGGACATTTCAGGATCCGACGGCAGTTCGTTTCTTCCATAACAACTTAGTCAGTCGCTCAGACAGACTTGCCAAAGCAGTACAAAAGCGCGAAGCTCTGGAACTCACTCATACACATATATCATTAATAATGCTGAGAATCCAGATGGTCAGCAACGACACTAATCAACGCGATGTTATGCAATTTTCGGTTTCTTTGCCGGTTGTGGAGTACCATTCTCGCCATCTTTACGCTTCTTTGTCGAACCCGACTTGGCAGTCGCCAACAGTTCTGTTGTCCTATCCCGAACCGCAGCAGCAATCTGTCCAACCTCCGAATCAGCACCGTTGAATTTGATCGCGTTCCGGACCATAAGGTCGATATCTGCTTCAAACGCCTCAATAGATTCGTATTTGTCCGCGTCCAATTTCTGTCGTATCGTTTTCAGATCTCGAGCGTCTTTACGAGGAATGACGTCAAAGTAGGTTGGAATACCGAGCACAATGGGATCGACAGGTTCCCGGAATATCCACCGACTGCATGGGAAATCATTGAGTTGTAAATTAAAAAAATGTAGAATGATTGCACCAACACGTCTTCTTTGGCAACTGTGGTCATAAGGCCTTGAAGACTTCTTTTCTCCAACCACGTCAGCTTCCTCTCTGTTGCCTTCGCCCATTCCTTCTTGAAAACATTTTCAACTACGTCCGCGCAATCGACCGGATAGGTTTGAGCAGGATTGAACTTGCGACAGTTGCCGAAGACAAGTTCGATGTCTTTGCCAAAGTCTTCCATATAGGAATACTTCCCCTCTGTTAGCTTCTGAGACATGGTGCCAAAGTCCATTGGGTGCTCAATTTCCTCGAGATATCTGTGGATCACGATTAGGCACCTTGAATGCCCGGTTGCATTACTCTCGACTCACGTAGGACAACCATCCGACACGGGATCTACGGGCCGAGTGAAAATAGCAGCTTCTGGAAGTTTGAGAAGCATCTTCAAAAGTTCTTTGCACTTCTTGTCATTAATCGGTGTTGGCTGCGATGGCTTTACGGAATTCAGTGTTATTGGAGGAGCAACTTCTTTTTCTTTCCCTTTGAGAGAAATGCGTGGGGCTTCGGCAGCTGGACTGGGCTCTGGAGCCTTGTCTTTCTTGCTTTTGTGTATCGGCTTCCGGGTTGGGCTTGGGCCAGAACTGACCTCTTTTGCTGTAATGTTTGAAGGACCGGCTGGTGATGGCCTCTCCTTCTTTGTCGGTGTCGCCAAGGCCAGAATCTCGTCCTCGTCGCCTGAAATGCTTGCTTTTTTCCGTTTCGGCGCTCCATTCTCAACCACCTTCTCCTTTTCTTTCTCGGACATCGAACGTTGCCGATTGTGCTTCCCCCCTGCTTTCTCTCGTTCCATGGCAATGACCTCTTGCAGTATGTCGTGAGAGCCATCGTCGATATATGGTGGCGGAGGGGCATCGATAACTTTGGGAGGCTTTCGACCTTTGGGCTTGGCGACGGGTTTGGTGGCATCAACAGCTTTGCTTTGAGTGGACCCAACTTTGAGTTTAATGGTTGGCCGGGTGGAAGTTGAAGGTTCGTCTTTGGATGACTGCGAAGGAACCGCAGCTGGCACTGGAACCACAACTATTGCTGGCGGAGGAAGTGGGGGAGAAGGTGGAGGTGGAGGTGGCGCTGATATTGATGGAGGCTGTTGAGCTGCAGCGGCCTCCAGCGTTTTATTGATGCGAGTCCAACCTGAGAGAAGATATGGCAATCTTAGACAGATTAGGGTATTTGCATGAAAACTTACGCTTCTCGAACATCGTTTCGAGAGCAGTGGCTTCATTGTGAACATAGCTGCCCGCCACATTATATTGCTTCGCATTGTTGACCATGAGGCGAAAGTCAGCTTCAAATTCAAAACGGTTTTTGTACAGCCCCTGCGCCAGTTTTGCCGTCATAGTACTAAGATCCATTGGATTCTGGATGATGTCGAAGTAGCTGCGAAAAGTCAGTGACAACAAACACATGTAGGTCAACATGATTAACTGACTTGGGGGCATGATCCCGTATGGGATCCACAGGTTGCAAGAATAAAACGGCATGTTTATGAGGTTTGAGTTTCTTCAGCGCGGTTTGGCAAGCACGCAGATCGTTCAAACTCATTCCTCCAGATTGCGCTTTGGGAATCTGGAAAGGCTTTTTGACAGATTTCCCTTTCTTTCCTTTCGTTTTACCTTGAGCGGCAGGAACAGTGAAAGTGACACCTTTCTTAGTCTCCAAATGTGGGGTTGGAGGGATTCTCGGCTTGGTATTGATTTGGGAGGTACCAGACAATTTGGACTTGGGGGGAATAGTAAAGGGAACAAGGGGCCTCCTGGATGGTGGACCACCGGATTTCAGCGTTCGTTGAGGTTTTAATGGAGGTTTGACAAGCGGGAGTGGTGGGGCTGATTCTACAACTGGCGTTGGTGGCAGATGGATAGTGAATTTAGGTGCAGTCTCTTCGGCCCCGCGAATAACGAGGTCCGCCAGTTTGAGAACACACCAGCGAACTTCATAATCGACATCAGGGGCTCTGGAAAACGGATGAGAAGGTATAGCGGTGTACACAAGGGGATACCCACTGTGCGATGGGGATTAAGAATTCGCGCAAAACATCATTCTTGCCAACCTCGCGGTCTTTCCGAAGGACTTTGATCACAGAATCTATATCACTCTTTTTCGCCAGCTCTTTGCTCTTCTCAGGGATTGTACTGTCCTCTTCAATAAGCAGGGACTCTGATTCCTTGATCGAGGTCTTCATCTCGCCCATGAAGACCAACAGAGCTAAACTCTGACAAGCGTTTCGAGCAACATGCCGTCGGATTACGCGGGACGGATCATTTGCCACGACCGCAAGAACGTAGCGCATAATTTGCGGGGTGTACCACTTGGTCAGGAACAGACCGTCGAACGCAGCAATCCGCACTTGAGTATAGTTTCCCTCGCTAGAATAATTGTTTAGCAATGGGCGTGATCTGACATCAACTTCGCCTACCGAGTTAAGGGGAAGAACACACGAGGATGACTAGGAATGAGACTGGCAAGACTAAGGACGAGATAAAACTACGTAATGGTCAGTCAAGACGAAGGAAGGGAATGAATATTTGTGGACCTCTAGTGCTGCAATTGTAACAATATTGTGAGGAGACGGAATCAGCCTGTCCATGCTTCGGTACCTATCAACTTCTGCGATAGTCTGCTTGAGTAGGTCTGCATCTTCAGGATTATGCTCTGTCCGGACTTCTGTTGTCAGGAGTTCTCCACGTTCAGGTGGAGTAGTGGATACAGTCGCGCAAGCGGCGGCGGCAATGATAGTGCAAATATAGAAGCCATCCGAGTACTAAGTCATGCAATGGATTTGAGAGTCATTGGCGTGGATGTCGTTCAACTCACTGGGTTGGCTGTATTGTCATTATATCGCAGTTGATCGATTAAAAATTGGCGGACGACCGAAGGCGATTTCCCATTCTCGAATCGTATTCTGGATATTGCATTCACCAGGCTCTGAAATTTGCATAATTCCGAATATCAGTGAATAGGTCATAGAATAACTTACCTTTCGAACAAAGTATTCAGAAAGGTCCGAGAAATTGTTGGGTTTCGGGACGTAGGTATGAGTAAAGAGATCTTGATTAGGATCTTCCGGTTCATAGCAATACCGTAGGAAAAGCTTGAAAAGATGGAATAAACCCAGGAAATCGAGTCGTCGTATGGCACACTGAGAACAGCATCCTTGTCAAGATTATTGGATTGTTGGAACACTTTGACTTACATTGACAAGTGCCAAAGCTGCCTCACATCGGATGCGGTAATGATAGTTAGACACCAGAATGGTCTTTGTCAGGGTGCTAGAGACAATAGCAGTGGGTTGTCTGGCAAGGGCGTGGACAGCCTAGAAATACAAGATCAACGGCAAATGGCAAAAATAACAAGGAATACCAACCTCCAGTTGTGCCACAACATCGCGATCTCGCTGCAACTGTGACACCCACATGAAGTCAGGCTGCTCAAAGGCCACGGCAGCAATCCATTCGAAATCCGCATCCATGCGTATCCACTCGTAGGTGGCCCCTGACATGATCTGTTCATCATCCTCGGTCCAGTCTGCGACTTTCCAATTCTCTCGTTCCTTTTCCTTTTCCCAAATATCGAGTCCAAAGCCCATATCAATCATGCCCATTGCTTCTGCGGCTTCAGTGTCGCCTTCTGCAGCAGCCTGGGCGGCAGCCTGTCGCGCGAGATAACGCTTTGTATTCCGACGAACCCGTTTGTATTTGGTATTGAAAGGGACTTCATAGCGCTTGAAGGGACTGCGAATGTCCAGTACATGTTCGTACGGCGTGCCATCCGCTTCATGTATACGAACTGTCATTTGACCCTAAGGATATAGTACAGTTAATATGAAGAAGTCTGAGAAATCAATTTCATCTAACCTCAAAGAACGGTACTGGTTTCATCAATGTTCGAGAAATCTCGCTATTTTCGTGGGCTTTGAATGCCGGCGACTCTTGCCTCATGGTGATTTCCACAGCCATTTTCTTCCTGCTGAACGATGCCGAAAATCCGAACGCTGGGCATCCACTCCCAAATATCCACTGCTCTGCAAAAGACCTGGGGTCTACCCCGCTGACTTTTCTACACGTTCTCAAAAACGAATGCGTGGCAATGGCATTATTCGGCATTTCACCACTGATGGCGGATAAAAATATTTTTGGCAGAACGCGAGAGAGTCCAAGGGAGGTGCCCGACTTCCCAAGCCGTCGATCTAAAATGTGGAGGACCAAAGGAGCTTTAAGATTGACAAAAGGTAAAGTGGCAGAATCAGGAGGATCAATGTTTTGCGGTTGACATATCGGGGGCATCGACCCGTTGTCCCATTCCAGAACCCGTTGCATATCCTTCTTCAGCCTGAATCTGTACTCATTATTTCCGAGGAATTTTCGAAGAAAAAGTCCGGTGATGTAGAGGCCTAACCCATTGACCAGCCACGTATCTGACCATGCCTTTGGTTGAATGTTAATCCCAATCCATTGACAAGCTAATGCATTGGCAAGCGCATGTCTGGTTTCTAGCGCTTGTTCAATTGCGTCTTCGCCATGAAGTACGTCGACCGTAACCAATGATAACGTCGCGCTATCAAATCGTTGTGTAGGCAACTCCTCGACGAAAACCAGTTTGTGTGACCCAAATGGGTATGAACCGAACTCCGTGGTGTAAAAGTTCATGGCGGAGCGAAGGAAAGGAACAGAAGCTGATACCATAGACTCGTGGCCAGGGAGGCAAAAGGCATACATCGGTGGCTGGGAACAACCGGAGGAATCGTCTATGGAGTTGTCAACAGGGATTGTATGAAGATGGAAAGGACCGGCTGCAAAAGCAATGTGTTGTACAGACGTGAGTACAGCTTGCGTGAACAGGAATATAGTTTTCCTGGAATTATAAGGGTGTGCAACCTTTTTATTGTAAATGAGTATATCTTGTAAAAGGTAGGTAGCTCAGAAACATACCTGCTCAACTAAATCTCCACTGCATACCACAACCGTCGGAATTGCATCATGTACATCATCAGACTCATCGTCAATGCCTCGTCTATGCGACTCCCGCTCCTCAAGATATGTAGGGACTACAAACTCGAACTCCCAGGTACATTTCTCCCAGATATTGTCGATACAAGGTACCCAACATCTTGCGGCATCTGGTGCAGACGGTGTTGTGTATGCGTGAGGAACACGCTTTTGAAAATAGATCAGCAGCAGAATTTGGAAGGAAGTAGTTGCTATACTGACGTAAGGATATGAGTCGGTTGGTAGGATAAACTGAAACCCGTCAACAGAATCACGCAGGCTATAAGAAATGTTGACGACAATAGGTGCAAACACGGGAACGGCAGACACGGGTTGGGAGTACATCCCCGGAGTTTGGGGCTCAGGAGTTGCAGCTGCACATTGCTATTAGATGCAAGTTATTACATGAAGAGGAACAACGCGCCTTCACTAACGATATTCCCAACTGTAGCGTTGCCGGATTGTCTCAGAGACACCTCGGGGGGTATCGCTATTGATAATTCTCCTTCATCGCTTTCGGCTAGCGCCGAATAGACCTTTCGTTTCAGTTCGGGATGGTTGTGGCAGTCGTGAGCATTGGACATGCTGAGGCTGGAAAGCGGATCATGGTGCACGAAATCAGCTTGGTAAGACCCCACGGTCACGGCGTGTATTGCTTTTGGTCATAGTCAGAAAGGTGGTTGAACAAGAGAGCAGGAACACCTACTGCATTGCCTTGAATGCAAGTGTATGGTCTTCAGCTCACTACTGGTCGGTATTATCGTAATTTCGGTGTAACCCTGTTGAAACGGGTTCATTTCCAGCACGAGACGAGAAAAACGTATCCTACCCAGAGGCTGCCAGAAAAGTCAATCTCCAGAACGACTTTTTGGTGACTAGTAAAAATAATTGGGATGTTAAAACCAGCCCCAAAGAGTAGTTGAGGATAACTTATATAGAGAAACCGCGAGAGTGTTCCCATGGCAAGTTCGTTCGAATATCCATGTTTAAAATCACGAACGGTGTACAGAGAGTTACAGAAAATATATTAGAATTGAAAAGAAAGGATAAGGAGTTGGTTGCAGCAGGAACGACTCAGGTAGCTTTGGCTTTGAGGACCGACGTCTCAGATGGTGACCGCAGGAAGGAGGCCCGCTTACATAACCTTGCTGCCTTTTGCCTGCCACAGCAAAAAATGCCTCCAAAGTCTATATTCCGTCAGTCTGGAGCTAAACACTTCCAGCTTGTCCACAGGTCACAGCGAGACCCTCTCATTCACGACGCTGAGGCCAGTCGGCATGTCCTAAAGCCATTCGAGCGTGAAAATGTCAAAAAAGTATGAATGACTAGTCGGATCTTTTGCAGTAGTAATTCTGAATATCTGCCAGGGGAAGTCCAGAACTGATTTGGAGAGTATCCTTGCTCTATCTCACTCGGATCACGACCGTCGCACCAATATTGGAGAGGCAGCCTTGTATGGTGTCCTATATGATGATGCTGAATATGATTACATGCAGCATTTGCGACAAGTCGGTGAACAGGAAGATGGTGTCGAGAGCATCCTTATTGAGGCACCTTCTACTTCCCGGAAATCAAACGCAAAGGGCAGGAAGGAATCTATATCGCTACGAGATCTACCCTCGGAAGTTCTAGCACCCACCTTTGAACTCCCAAGAAACTATGAATCTGAGGAAGCTATTCCTTCGTCTATCGCTGGTTTCCAACCAGATATGGACCCTCACTTGCGACAAGTCCTGGAAGCACTCGAAGACGATGCCTTTGTGGACGATGAGATACAAGATGATTTTTTCCAGGAACTTGTTGTGGACGGCGAACGAAAAAGTGACGAAGATGTTGAATTTGAATTCCATGACGATATACATGAAACCATCGCACAATGTAGAGACGCGCAGGATGGTTGGGAAGCTAGATTTGAGCGCTTCAAAAAAGAGCAGAAGACTACGAGCGATTCTAGATCAGGTTCGGATTGTCATTCTGAAGGAGAAGATGTCCTCGGTCAACTACCGGAGTCAGCCGTGATGGGTGGGAAGCGGAGGCGGAAGAGGACATCGGATGCCTCAGGATACAGCATGAGCAGTTCGTCTTTATATCGGACAGAAGCTTTACAAACACTAGATGAATGCTTTGACCAGGCGAGTTCTTGCATGGTGAAATTCACGCAGTCTTTGACGTCTAGCCATGCAAAGATGATCCTACGGGAGTATGCCTCAGAGGATGGCGATGACAGTGATGACGTTTCCTCGGAAGATTCAGATACAGCCCCCCAGCTGTTAACATCTCGAGAAGACTTCAAATCAATGGTAGACGATTTTCTGGATAATTATGAAATTCTCGGAAGCAGGATGAAACCCAAGCTTCCGGGAGATAGTGGTGTCGAGAAGCTGGAAGCCTTAAGGACAGCCATGGGTCAAGATGAGCGTGTTAGAGTGAGAGGCGAGGACAGCGATGAAGACAATATCCTGGTTCCATTTGAGGACGTTGACGTGAAGGATCGCTGGGATTGCGAAACCATCCTGAGTGAGCATTTTTCAAATGTCTTTCTATTTGCACCTATAATTCGGGGGTAGCTACCTACTCTAACGTCGAAAACCACCCGCGTCTCATACGAGCACGAGATACCACAGCCGTACCAAAAATACGACTTCACCCTCGTACTGGTTTACCAACACCACTTGACGAGAGTCGAAGTGTGGGAGCTGACAAACTGATAGCGGAATCGATTTCCGAATATAGCGATCTTCGTAAGTGTGGGATCCATTCTGGTTCTCGTTTATTTTGAGTAATCCCTTCTAGCTACGCATATTCCGGTGGCACGACCTCGAGGCGAGTCAAAGGACGACAAAAAGGCACGAAAGCAAGCCGTGAAAGAAGAACGCCAAGCTCGTCGCGTCAGCAAAAAGGCGACCAAGGACCAATTTTTGAACGAGCTCAAGCAACAAAAGAAGCTGATCACCAACAATGAAAAGCCGAAGATGCGCAAGCTTTAAGTGTATTATGCAGATGTTGGTATAAGGTACAAATAGAATGTTGGAATGAACTACATGTATAAGCAATGGTGATAAGAAAACAAACAGCAAATTCAGAACTACCAGTCCGGCCATAGTTCCAATAAATTGAAATCTTCCTCTGGAGTGTCCTTCTGCTTCATCCAACGGTCGGGAACCTGAAATTGTGTGAGTGCCAGAACTTGACCGAAGAATCATGATTACGCTCACCAAAGGGAAATATCGTTCCATTGCGCTTATGAAACGCTGCCTATACTGTTTGGGCGTGACAATTGTGGGTTCCCCTCGGCTGGCCCCACCTAAAAATGCGGATTCCTTTACCCAGCTCTCCAGTTTCTTGTCCCAAGTGTAGGTTCGAATGTAATCTAAACAAGGGTTTGGATCCCATCCGTGAAACAAGACTTGGTTGTAACCCACCAACGATACCAACAACTAATTCATTTCTCTGGCTGTCAACGCCAACAACCAGCGAGTAGTCCATTACGTTAATATCAGCCAAAAATTTACTGTCGTTATAAAGGGCACCTCGGAGGATGCGTTTGGAATGTTCTCGGAGATAGAACGGAGTAAGATGGGCGGCTAGCAAACAATTGTCATGAGAAACACACTGGAAATCAACAGGACAACTAACTCTCGACCAAATTTTCATCCAAAAGGACTTCGTTCTCCCGTCCTGTTGACTGAACATGACGGTTGCGAGTAGATCCTTTCAAATCATATATCTGATTGTGTAAAACCAGGCTGGAGTACTTAGAGATAAGAGGTATACCATACCTTGGAGAAGTGGCCATTGTAAAATAAATTCTCCATAACAAGGAGATTCATTGACTTGGATTTTGCAGGACCTTTGTCCTTTCCAGCCTTCTTGAAGGTTAATTTGTAACAACCAAAAACCTTGGCAAGTAGAGTAGGGCGCTAAAAAGATGATAAGCGTTAACAAAGAAAATAATGACGAGTTATCACTATACCAACATTGGCGGTTACCGCAGACGACATGTAATCGAAGTATGCGGGAGCAAACGTCTCCATTGTCTGCAGCTCAGGTTTTGAAAGTTCTTTAGAAATGAAACGTTCATCTTCACGGTGGGTCAGCGAGAACTTAGAACGACGAGTAGTAGTAGGACGCGCCTCGAGTTTTCAAAAAAGCAGAGCCCGACTTCCCTCCGCTTGCATTCCACTTGACACATCTTGCTAAGGACTCAATCATGCTCTTTTCGCAATCATATGTACGGCGTAATGCGTCAAACTGCTCTGGAAACAGGACCGTGCAGCTGATGGTTAAACCGCCACTCTCGAATGCTACAACAATCATCAGTTAAACTCTTGGACTGATGGTTTATCACTCACAAATTGCCCAAGGATGTTTTGATGACGGAACTCGCAATTCTTCTGTAGGATCGGGTAGTTCGACACTCTCAACATTGACCACCCCCCACGTCGATGTTGAGTCAGCGATAGATCGATCGTCAGGCATGAATACTTCGCCACCATCGGTCAACTTCGGTTCTCGGGCCGTACGTTTCTCAGCACGAGATTTTGTCAACAAGTCCCGGTATTGTGGTGAGCTAAATATCAAAGATCAGTTCAATAAGAAAATCCACCACATCAAAACCATACTTCAAAGCCAATGCAATGATCGAGGTTGGCTCATCGGTACGAACAACCATCGAGGAATCTCGAAAGATGTGCTCGGGGTCACTCATGGGATCGTCAGCCTCGAAGTCCGTACGATGACGAGATTGTGGCTGCCACAGACCAGAGAGTGCTTTTATTATCGAGTGACGCTCTGGGCCACCGCGTCCAAGGTCTAGGTCAGAAGGTGATTGAGAAGCATACTCTGACACTTTGGTAGATGTCAGAAATGGTGACGGTGGCAGGGATAAATTTGCTGGAGGGGGCTGCTGGATATTGGAGGTCTGTTGGAGAGGGGCGATGCCTTCTGGGGGTGTTGGAATGGAAGGCGGCGCAAGGAGAGGAGGTGGAATCTGGACGGAGACCTCAGGGGCTGGAGTGCTAAGTTCTTGCAACGGTTCGGGATTAGGTTTGTTAGTGGAGGTTGGGCCTTCATCATTACCATCTCCTTCATCATCAGCTTCACTTGAGTCTGAACTTTCTGATTCGTCGATGGCATCCTTGATACTCTCCAGAATTTCTACTTTTGCACGTGCGGAAGCAACTGGACGAGCACGTTTACCACGAATCACAGCATAGCGACGGTTCGCCCTTTCGTGATCCCGGTTGATACGCTCGAAGTGCTTGGCAATACTTGACACTTTACTCCCAGGTCCACCTGTTGGCCTTCGAATGTTGGATTTACCACCAGCACTTGAAGTAGCATGGTTGCGACTGCCAGATTTTGCTTTTGCAGATTTACCTCCAATCATATTTGAAGTACCTGGGGGAGATGTGCGACCAGTACTTTCGCCCGCGTTTATTCGATGTTTCGAATAACGCTTTTCAGGGGAAGGACGTCGTGAGGATTCAAGAGAGGATTCTTCAACAGGACCAGGAATGCGAGTACCATTACTCATCGCTCGGCGAGAATGCGTCAGATACCTAGGTGCAACATTGGCAGCATAACCTTGTTCGAAATCAGAGACCGATGGCTTCTTGGCGGGCAGATGATGTCTACCCTTGCTGCGGGTTGTGGATCGAGGCTGGACGGGGACATTTTCAGGTTCACTTTCAGAGATTACTCCCTGAGGAGAGAGAGCCGTCTTGGCGAGCTCTTGTACGCTGTCAGGGGGGAGAATATCTTGAAACTTCCTCACGAGCTCTTTAACAGTCGGGTGTTCGCTGGAGCGCCTAGGCAACCGAGACATCCGTGGCGTGACACGGTCGCCTACAGGTTCGCCACTAGGCTCGCCCTGATTATGAAAGGGTTGAGTTTATAAGATGGGGGCGAAGATTACCGGAATACTGACTTCATCTGCAGCGGGCTCTTTGTTGGGAACAGCTGTGTCGTCCCGGTTAGCCTCGATAGTGGAATCACTCTCTGGGTCAGATTTATTATCCTTCTCATCAGCAGCGACGGAAGAAAGGACAGGATCTTCGGTTTCGGATTGAGTGATCGGGAATTTCTCCTTCTCGGAGAATTTAACATTTGTCTCCGGCTCGGAGGCCTCCGATGACGTGAATGAATCTCCTGTGTCCCGTCTTATCTTCAAGGAGCTTTCTTCTGTCTCGGAGGGCGGTATATTGGGGTGATCAAAGGTGCCAGGTAGTCCGTACCTCCCAGGCCACATTACTGATCCAAATGTTGATGATACTCTGCGGGCGCCTCGGTCGATGGTCTGAACTGGGCGTGGTTTAGGAAGTCGGTCGAAGTCATGCTGCCATGCAACAATCTTGTCTTGTCGAAAAGACCGCACTTGGTTGAGAGCCAGAGTATCTGTTGGTAGCGACTCTCTGTAGATTTGATTGATGAGATCGCTAATTTCCTCCCTCTCTGCTTCAGCTCGAGTGATCAACACGTTGATGTCAGCAGTCAAGCGTGCGTCAGCTTCCTGGTCTCCAGTTGCGGCATCAATGCTGATCAATTTGAGGTCATCGACCAGAGCGGTGTACCAAATAACATTCCGGTGATGCAAGCGGTCGAAATCGGAATTCTTCAGTTCAAGTTGTGTTTCCGGACGGACGCGGACGCGGACGGATGGATATACAACCTCGTGCAAGGTGATGGGGTCGGTTTGGAAGCGGACTGTCATTCCCTTGCATGCAAAATATCGAATATGATGTTGGTAGATGTTGTGCTGACAACCCGCACCTTGGACTAATTTCACATCAGCGGGATAAAAGTGAAGCTCGAGGAATTTTGCAAAAGAGTATCGTTGCATCTCTTCAGATACGGGTATGAAAGGCGTCGCTGACCCACATACGCGGCACGCGCTCCATGTGGTGATTAAATCGGGAGCTGGGAACCAATTCGCCCGACCAATGATCTGTCCATCCCACTGTTCGACGGCCACGAACAAGCGAGTCTCATGATGGACATAAACCTTGCAATGACGAGCAAGAGGTTGATTGCATCCTTTACCGGCACAGATAGCTTTAGGATCCAGAAATTGCACGAGGGTGTCGGAGACAGCTTTTTCAATGTATTGACCAAGGGTGCAGTCATTCTCCCCATAGAAAGTAATGTATTTCAATTGAGGGGCAAAACAGGCCCGGCGTTGTCCAAACTCATCGATTGGGATGGTGGACTGCCATAAGCTAATGCATTGATATTTCTCCACCACGAAGTCGTCGTTGTTTTTCCGCAGATACCACTCCCAAATACGCCGCTGCTCTTCGTGACGCCATTTGAGAAGGTTGAGCCGACTCTCCAATGCGATGTCGGAAGCTGTCTTTCGCACGATTGCGAGAGCTTCCGACTGAGAATTTGTTAGCGGAGAAAACATAAGGGATGCGAGGCTGGACTGTAGTGATGCCGGCGCCGAACTGTTGGAAGAAGATTCTGAGCTGTCATCAGCTTTGGGCAGGCAGGATGGCGCTAGATCTGGGGTCACAGGTATATTGACGGCGGGTAAGGCTTCTATCTGTGCTGTAAGATCATCGTGGCTCTCCAAGCCTACAGGGGACGAGGTGATGGTAGGCATAATAGTACTCTCTTGCATATGTCTGGACAATGCCTTCTCTTCACATCTGATGACTTCATCTTCCCAGGCTCTCTTGGCTGCCATCAACTCGTCGTCCAATTCCTTCATCCGAATTATTGGATACGGCGGAGGGAAACGCAAAGTCGCAGATACTGAAATGAAGGTTTTTGTGTATGGGTCCAGGGATTGCTGAACACGTCGAGACAGCCGCAACTGCTCTGCATCCTCATCCGGGAGATCGAGGTCGTCATGGTCGGTGAGCGTTGCCGTCGAGAGAGATGAAGCAATTTCCAATGTGGGAGTCAAAAGGCTAGGCGTTGAGTAACTTGATGGGAAAGCAGTCGGCAACGCGAGAGTTGAACTGGGCGGTGTTGCATCAGTCGTAGGAATGGCTTCGGCATTGAAAGATGGAAGGGTGATGACGGAGTCCTTCCAGAGATGCGTCTCCAATTTCAGGTTTCGGACAATGAAAGTGAGGAATCGAGTGACTTTCTTGATCCGTCGAAGAGTATCGATGTCTGCGCCTCTCAGTATGATGGTGCAGCCCATATCTCGATTGCAGCCTTCGAACCGCATGTATGTTTTCCGCTGACCTGGGATGAGGTGGTGGTCATACGTTTGTATGCGGAATCGAGCACAATGACCTAACCGAGGTTCCAAGGCGAGCCTATCCATTGAAGAAAGGACATCGCCCTGCGTCATGCGAGCCACGCATTGTATTGACGAGGGTTTCACCGTTCGGGCAACCGCTATATTGTGTTTGGCAAGAGCATCCAGCGCGAGTCGTGAAACGGACTTTTCTACCAACACAACATGAGGTCGGAGGGCTGCGATGCGGCTTGCGAGATTGCCTAAATATTCCTTCTCCTGACGAACGATTTGGCCAAAATGCATGTATTGACCTTCCACTCGATAGAATTCCAGAGGGAAAGTAACAAGCATGACACGAGGGTTGCGCTGAAATCGTGACATTTGCTTGTGAGAAACATTCTTTGTGATTACAGCGCCGTCAACATATTCCGAGTCTCTGGGGGTGCCACCTGGAATCTTCTTGATTTTCACATATCGTCGAACATCCATGTCCTCACCCTGACGATGAGGGAGAGCTGTGAACGTTAATTCACGTGCAATCCGTAGAGCTAATTTAAGAAGCGTTTCTTCCCACTCCTTGACATTTGGTATCTTCTCGATGGTAAGCATTTGTCGTAACATAATCTTGAGATGTAGCATTGAGGCAAGATTAAGTTCCTGGGCATAACTTCGCCACTCAAGGATTAGTTATCGTGATCGAATTACAAGTGAAAGGGCCTTACGCAGTGCTTTCTCTTCTTGTGCGCCACCCTGGTTCAGAGGCAACCACAGTATCTATTCGACTTTGGACACGACTCCGGATGAATGGAGTAGCGACCTCAAAATCGCCAAAGGAGTTGAATCGTGATCTCACCCTACTTCCTGGTGTGGGGCTATCCAATCCATCAGGTGAACCGACGGGAAATTGAATGGAGCTCATCGGACCACCAACATTTGGTGGTGCTGAGATTGGTAAATCAATTGGGGTCTTGGAACCAGGGGCAGTGGGCGAGCCATCCCGACTATATGGATGGGCGATATTTACACCGTTCTTCTCTTCATCCGATAAGCCTCTACGAAAAGGAGCCGGATTTTGACGAATGGGTTCCCACGTTCCACCGTCTCCCTCCCTTAGTCCAGGTGTAGCTGGTCTAGACGCAACTCCACTGCCATCAGACCCAGATATCGGTCGTTTCGTTTCGGCGATTGAAAAGAGATTGAAAGGCTCGTCGGTACGTCCGAACAGTTGAGACGCAGCAAAGGGAGATTGGGGATGCTGCGCCAAGGCCAATGGGAATGGATCTACCGCTAGTTGGTGCCCAGGAAATGAAGTTACAGACGAGACGACCGAACGGCGGTCGTCGTCGTCGTCGTCATCCACTTTTGAGAGCTTTTCTAGACAGAGATTGCAAACTCTAATCATTCCATCATGGCCGAACCGTGAACCCTTGATGACATTGGAAGCACAACGGGAGCAGAATATTTGGCCTGCACCATGTTTCCTTTTAGGACTAGCATGTCTGACAGAACAACTTGAAAACCCACCGCATATTCGACAATGATGCTTTCGCCGCCATGTAGTGAATATGCTCTCGCAATCAAAACATTCCTTACAGTTTTCGTCGTCCATCCAATAATCTCGTGATAATCCTTGTGTGTCTGCATAAAAACAAGCAAAGGTCGTGCATATTTTGGAACCCACCTTCCCCTCTAATACGCCTTATAACCTTCAAAACTGACCCCGACCTCTGGAGACTATTGGTAGTTCTAATGCTTCTGGCGTCGTCCTGGATTGGAAAGCCTGGTATAGCAGTTCCAAAGAACCCACCATCTCCTGTCTCGTACGACGACGAATACAAGGTTCCTCCGCGAGAAGGAGATCTATCATATTCTACACTATATGAGGGAGCTTCTGACACAACTGGTGTTAAAGAAACCAGAGGTGGGGCTGGACTAGATGGAAGAGCAGATAGAGAGGTCGGCCTTTCGACGGTAGAGATACGTGACGAGAGACTTGACTGCGATTGTTGATTACTGTATGAAGGCCGTTTCTGTTCGCTTGGGGAGGCATTTGGGTTGGTATTGGGGGTAGCTGCCACTCCTGTGACAGCGGAGGATAGCGGCGCGGTTAAAGTGTTCTTCATTCTAGAGAAAAGGGATGTAACAAGGGTGTAAGAAGACTGATCGTTCTCGTCCTCCTCAGAGAAAGGGTTGAAAGATGTCAAGCTGGCGACATCGTCGACAAGCTTTGTATAGCTGCGGGACCGGGACAGGGGTCCACTAAAAGCGCCCAGAACCGGTGAAGAAAGTTGAGGATCCTCCATAGCTGCGATGGATAAGGGTGGGTTATTGCTGGGAGTTTTGAAAGCAATGTTACTTCACGGCCGCGGCCCTGTGGACCAACCACGTGACTCACGTGACTCAGATAGGACACTTTTTGAAATTTTACGGTCCTCAGCGCTCAGCAGTTATGCATCCTGCCCCAGTCACAGTCGGTGTTGACCAGCACACGTTTACTTGAATTGGAGAACAAGCTTTCGGAGCCCCTTAAAGGCCCCATTCGAACTGGCCGTGTAAGTATTTCTCCGCTTCTTGAGTCATTCACCAAATTTTCAGAGCGCCTTGCTTACATCAAACTAATAAGATCCGCGGGCGTTGGCGTTACTCTGCGATGATTTGAAATGAATGATAAGCAGTCTCACAACCGAAATCTCGGAGACAAACGATCTCCACGACGAATGCATTTTACGTTTGGCCGGACTTGCTATCAGATGGTTTATTAACCTTCGATAAGTTTATCCAAGCCTCGGTCATCTCAACACTTAAACCGCGCATCATCCTTCGGTTTCCGGAGATAGACACTATGATAAGTTTAATAAATATTTGGAGTCAGGAAGACCATAAGCAATGTGTATGACGGAGACAATTAGAGTCACAGTGGCACGTGCTGGGAATCCCAACTTCGGGCGTCTATTACAGAACAGGAGGCAAAATCTTGCCGCAAAGTAATCCCAGAAACTAGAGTTACTTGTGAAATTTAGGTGCGCTTATATACATACACCTACCAATTTCACTTTTGCTTTTCATACCTTCGTAGAATGGATGACGATGACGCCGACTACATGCAGGGCAGTGAGGATGAGGTCGGCTGAATTTGCCCCCCTCCTTCTTGCATAGTGCCAGAAATTAACGACCCTCTATCCATTAGGATTACGGATTCGATTATTCGGATGGGGAGGAACCCGACGACTCAGGCAGCGCAGATGTCGAAAACATGTACTATACGGCTAAATGTACGTGTTTCTCTTCGATCACGGGAAGCTTTGTTGAACCGACAGCTTCAATAGCGAAGAAAGAAGATAATCCCGAAGATGCTCTAAAAGACTTCCGTGCCATCGTCGATCGAGAGGCTGAGAAAGGAGACTGGTTTGTTCTCGCCTTCCACATTGTCTTACCTTTCTGCTCAAAACTTGCGGACAAACAGGGGTTTCAAAGCACTCAAACAATCCACAAAACTTCTCTTCCTCACCCTTCACCGGCCGAATGATGCGCTCTTGACGTACACCCAGCTCCTGACGTACACCAAGTCTGCCGTAACCCGTAACTATTCAGAAAAAACAATCAATGGCATCTTAGACTACGTTGGTGGGGGTAAGGGTGGTCCTGTCGAGGTTGATGTGTTGGAAAAGTTTTATCAGGCTACAAAGGATGCCCTTGAGGAGGCAAAGAATGAGGTGCCGATCTTGATGCATTTTTTCCGATCTTATCTGATTTGTGGTCGAAAGCGTCTCTCCCTCAAAACCAACCTTAAGCTAGCCAAACTTTGGCTCGATCGCAAGGAATTCAGTCGTTTGTCCAAGGTTTGATGTCTTCCTCATTTAACAACAACACAAACAAAATTTGCATTGTCTGAACTTTTGTACAGCTCATTCGTGATCTCCATAATGCTGCCGGAGCGAATGGTGATAGTGATGACCAATCTCAACGTGGAACCCAACTCCTTGAGATTTACGCACTAGAGATCCAGATGTATAACGAGACCCGAAATTTCAAAAAATTGAAGGCATGCCATTTATTAAATGTATTTCCGTCGTGTCTTACTCATCGTCTCTTTAGGAAATCTACAATGCGACAAATGATGTTCGCTCAGCCATCCCTCATCCGCGAATTATGGGAGTTATCAAAGAATGTGGCGGTAAGATGTGGATGGGAGAGCGTGAGTTGAAATTCAAAACGATCTGCACAGTCGTATTAACCATATTGTTCATCCGCCAGGTCAATGGAATAGAGCAAGCGAGGACTTCTTCGAATCTTTCAGGAACTACGACGAGGCGGGGTCACCTCAGAGGATCCAAGTTCTAAAATATCTCGTTCTAGCTAATATGCTGACAGGAAGCGAGGTCAACCCTTTCGACAGTCAGGAGACCAAACCGTAAGCATTATTTTGTTTTGCCTTTCTATGATGCTCTGGATTCCAACGTTAAGTTATGTGGCTCTGCAGGTATAAGACTGATCCGCAAATCAAAGCCATGACGGATCTTGTGGATGCGTACCAACGCCGGGAGGTTCACTTTGCAGAAAAGATCCTCCGAGGTCCGTTTAGTAATCACGGACTTGCATCTTACCTAGACTGATCTTTGAGCAAGATAATCATTCCACGATCATGGACGATAACTTCATCCGAGCGTATATCGGCGAATTACTACGGAGCTTGCGAACGCAGTATCTAATCGATCTCATCAAACCGTACACACGCCTGGAGCTGTCGTTCCTTGCCAAGGTATGTTTTGTGTTGCACCTTGCTGAACAGACGAGATTTGTTAACGTGGCAATACCTCAGCAATTGAATGTAGCCGTGGAAGAAGTTGAAGAACTCTTGATAGGATTAATCCTGGAAGGTAAGGTTGAAGGTCGGATCGACCAAGTTGGTATGAGGCTAGAACTTGATCGGAAGTAAGTTGTTTTTCGATATCATTTCGACAAGATCTCACCAGTCTCATTCCCATAGACAAAGCTTGGAGAAGAAGCGTTACGCCGCGTTGAAGAAATGGACGGAGGCGTTGGAATCTGTGCACTCGGCCATTGTATCGAAAACAGGTGTCGCCGGGCGTGTACCGGAAGGGTCATTACCCCCGGAAGCTTTTGGAAGCCGGGAGCTTGAAGGGAGATGGGCGTGATCAGTTCATCTCTCTATCAGCTGGTTACCACTTTGCATGACGGTTTCACTTTGTGCATTCAGATCCGTACCGACGACAATGGTGATTTATTTATTTTGACATGTCATGATTTTCTGCCCAACGTATCAAGCTTGTGACGGCTGGCTACCACTACTAGTGCCGTGGCCAGGTTAGTGAAGTCTGTCGCACCACACAATCGAACTGGGCGAGGTTTTTGATGCTACTCATCGCCAAAGAGCGGGTTGTCCCTCGTATAGGAGTGTCGGGGGGTTGAATAAAAACGGCCGCTCGATCGACTTGCGATGACTGACTTGCTCTTCCGCCGACTCGAGCGCCAACGGTAAGTAATCTCCTTGAACATGTTCTCCACGCGGCGGTCCATGGATCCCCTTCCGGAGAATAGCTATACGTTTGGGCTGTACCGATCACGGCCATCATTGCCTATTGCCGATGTACCCACTGAGTGCTTAGTACTGATCACTCAGAATATAATAATGACATTGGAGATATGTCATGCGTAATTATCATCAATTTGAATTTCTGGCTCGGTTTTTGTTTTCTTTCAAGTTACCGTACGCGGAATCAAACAAGCAGTAGAACTAAAGAATGGTAGCATGGTGTTGACAAGCTTATGCAAGTAGGAAGAAAAAAAGTGCGTATGCAGTGCGAACAAAGTGGCAAAAAACTGACGGCGATGCATATTATTACAAGAGATGACCGGGGTACTGTGGAACTAGCCAGATTTCTGCCCAACAGTTGGGTGCCTCTTGAGGGCGTGCACGGCTTGAAGCCTGATGTATTGTGGAGATGTTGCTTCTGCCAATTCGATGATAATATTTTCTTGGAGTCGGTTGACGAGGGATTCCGACAGTCCACTGTCAAGGAGCAGCAGTGTACCGGATTTAAGAAAAGCCTGATTATTATATTATTTGAAAAAAACCAGCAAAACGGAAAAGTGGAGACAAACCATAATATCGTCTCTCACGAGTTCTCCAATTCTTCTCTGCCGAACGAATTCTGGGTCTTCCCCGGCAATACATGGCATTACAGGGATCCAATATTCCTGATGCACGATATTCTCGAATGCCCCGTGCTCAGAAACCCAGGGGACTAAATTCGACGCGACATCGGTGCTGCCGCCTCGCTGGCGGATGGCAATATTTGTGAATTCTAGCCAACGCGGCCACCACGGAGGTTCCATTGTGTTTGTATCGATGACAAAGGGCTGTTTGTTGCTGTCGTGAACGCGGAAATCTAACTCTGCGAGGGAAATGAGACCCCCTGGTCGAAGGACCCGACTGATTTGGTCAATGAGTCGGCGAAAGTCTCTGATCTGCAATCGATGACTACGATGGCGGGTTCGAGAATTGATTTAGAACTTACTCCGGGGGAAATGAGACGGGCATTCACGACGTCAAAATCACCGTAGAAATGCTCCAGCCCGAGGTTGATGTCGTCAACTTCGCTCCTTAAAAAAGAAGTCGAGACTCAGCAATGTAAACTAGGCTGGCTTCGCGTGAGGCGTCACCTGAGATTTGGAGGCATGGAGCTATCGCGGAGGTAAATGCTTTAGTTCTCAAATGGGAGTAAAGGATGCTCACGCAGACTGCATGGGGATGAGATCGACGGCGACTGCGCTGCAGTTTGGGAAATCTTGTGCAACTTCCATGATCCTTTGGAAGATCGGTCAAGTTTTCCTAGTACATCGATAAAAGACCCACCAGCCACCACTCCCACAACCCAGGTCCAAACAAGCCTTGGTCTCACCAGGGATGTTATCCTGCATGACATCTGCGAGAACAGGGGGATATTTGCCGAGAACTTCGCGAAACATGAAATGCTGCATCTCTGCATAAGATTCAGAGGGGTTGAAGGTATTCTGTGTCAAGAGAGATACGTACGGAGACGTTCAAATTCCTCGCCGTCTGCAGGACGGCAGTATTGCTGAGAATCGTCGATAGAAGATTTCCCGCGCTGGTGGGTATAGGCCTGGGCTGAGATGGAACTGGTCATTGAGCAGACAGGAGAGGAAGCGGAAGTGCGAGAGCTGGCGCCAAAGGAAGTAACACTGAAAGGATACTCTGAGGAAATATCGCTTTCTGCATCGCTGGGGTCGTCGACGTCAAGGGGTTGAACGGGGGGAGAGAGTGGAGTGGACATGGGAGAAGATGGGATTTGTGAAGACAATAGGCCATTAAATAGAGGTGAGGCAAAGGGAAGACGGCGGACATTGGTGAGTATTCCGCTAGCACTGAGAGTTCGACCGAGTGACAAAAAATAACACGTGCCATGTCTATATATGGTGGTATCCATGTCATTCCGGGGTCGGCGTCATACATTTATTTTCTTGATATCGAATCATTTATTATTATTCTTCTCTTCGCTCTCGTACGATCCACCCCTGTACGTTCACCAGTCCGAGTCAGTCCCAGCATGAGGTCCTTTGCTCCACCCCTTTCCCCTACGCAACTGCTGTCACCCCAAGTTCATGCCCAGTCGTATGTCCTTTCCCTCTCCTTCGAATTCGCCCACATCTATTGTGCCCCAGATCGACGTAAAGGGATCCGAACAACGTGTTGTTGGTGGATCCCATGCTGCACCCACTGCATGGCACATTTCGGACTTTGTGATGGCCAATCCTCACCTCTGAGAATTCCGTTCCAAACACGTCGTCCGTAATAGCCTATTCAAGATTCCAGATTCAATGCCCCTTCCTCCTCGAGATCTACCCAAGTTGTCCTGATTTGCACCTGCCAGTCTGAGACTCTCTGAGCAAAACTGGCTCCACTCCTGCGGCCCGCATCTTCCGTTATGGATTCTATGGACGTCGGGACACTCTTCAGGCCTACATTGTCTGGCCCGGCTTCTTGCGTGAACCACACCTATGATTATCATAGCCCCGTCGAGCCGGAAGTTTGCATGTTTCTCATGGCAAACATACATAGTGTGCCAAATTTCCAAATGTAATCTTTTTGTCTTAGCTCTGCCGGGTGTCGGCTTTTACCCTTGTGATCGAGATTCCATCACTCTACTGAACCACAGAAAACTCATGATTTTTGGGTCTCTGGGTATCACATTATGGCGCACATCCAAACGAGTCTCACACAACCCTCCAAGCATCATTCGCCAGTCACCTCCCCAAGGTTCGTGCGACAAGGAGGTTTGGATGCGATCTGTGCGTCAATACCTCAAGTAGAGGCGGTCCTTGAAATACCAACTGTTGGTCACCCTCAACTGCCAGAAAACACATCGGAAACTTTGGCAAAATTATGCATTCCCAGTGGAGTCGTCGGAATCATTGAGGGTGCTTTAACTTGGTCCCTGCCCATACACTTCCAAAAGGCATTTTCATCTCCGCAAACCACTTGCAGCAAAACCGCCATTACCGGAAGAAACGCACGGCCAGCAGACAAGTCACCGCCGACACTTAGTTCCGATTCCCCCGAGATAAATGGAAATTGTTTATCTGTCGTACCTAATATATCGGATTATGTTGTTTCTTAATGACGAGCAACTGCCGGAAAAATGACCAAATTTGACGTATTCAATTGATTACAGGTACAGATAGCCGAGTCCATAGCTTGATCGTGTCCACGGTTCAGTAATAAAGGCCAACAAGTTCAAGGAAGGACCCACTCACAGTCAACAGCAACATCTAACTATCATCGTTTCTTCAACGCCTCAAAGCGCCGTATGAGATCGTCAAAGTCATCTGCTGGATATCGTGGTGGTGGTGTCGATGCTTTTGGTGCTTTCTCTGCCGTAGAATTGCTGCCGCCGTCGACTTTGTTTTGGCCATCCGGGTCCTGATCTTTCCCATCCTTTGATGGAACATCGGGAAGCTTCAATGTCCTTGCTTCGCCATCTTGTTCTTTGGCATCAACAGCAACCCCCTCCGAATCCTTCGACAAGTCCTGAAATAGAACACATGAATCAATCAATAGTGGACCAAAGAATCTCCTCGCCCACCTTCGAGTCCCCATCTAGACTATCATTGACCTGATTCTCACCTTCCGGTGACCATTTCACTCCATATGCCTTTGCGATTTCTCCGAGGTATGCATCAACTAGTGCGGTTGATGGGGTGGCTATTACCAGCTTGCGCATGACCTTTCGATTGTACATTCGTGTTAGCTCAGAGGAAACCGTGTGAAGGGGAGATATGGACGCGCAAGGACCGACGGTTGCAGCATTCTGAATCAAAAAAAGGTGGCAAGGTGGCAGACTTTCACTTACACGATCACTGACACAGCCGTCACGGTTCTCCATCACTGCGATGGAGAATTCTCGTCCATACTTGTGCATCAAGATATCACGCAATATATGAAGTTCTGTGTAAAATTGTTCAAGCAAAATCAAATCACTTTCATTCACTGTATTGATAGATTGTTGAAATACCTTTAACCTCAGTTCGCGGGGCTGCGTGGATGATGCAGCAGACACCTTCAATGATGCCTGGATCCGGTTCTCGCGCACTAAAATACGGCGTGATAGATCCGACGAGACAGAGAATCCAAAGAACTCACTTCTGTTCCAGTAGGCCAAATCTTGCGATAAGCAATTCACAGTACAACTCCAACAACTCCAGCAATTCGACATGGATATCTTCGTTGATGACTAAATGACAGTAATGTATATGTATTTTAAAAAAAAAGATATACAATAATGATCCAGGAAGCACACAACTAGTTGGATGCACGTACTATTCTCCACTTTCACTCTGGCTGTCTCAATTTTCGAACGTTCCAGTATGGTAGCGATGTCTCGACGAGCGCTCTTGGCTTGCGCTTCCTTCTTCTGCTGCAGGGTCCGTAAGCGTTGCACGGCGAGTCTAAAATAAAATAAAAGTAAAATAAAGTAACCATGACCCAAGGTAGCGAGTGGTATGTTTACCGAAGCTGGACCTGCATTTCCGCAGCATAACAAAATATAGATCGGCGTGAAGCTGATTGAACTCATAGAAACCCGCCGAAGAAATACAGACTTTAGCTTTACTTGAGTTCCATGGGGGCATGACTTGTTCAGATCGGCGACAATGGTATCGTCCGGATTCGATCAAGAGCTGTAGGATTTACCGTGACCAGTCCTTGCTCAAAGCAATAACAGTTACGTAACGAGGGCGCTAGACAATACAACCAAACAACGGCATGCTAAAAATCGCCGTCGAAATTTCTTTTTCGAACTTTGGTAAGTAGGTACATGTAGATGTAAATTGCGGTTGTTAGGTGACACATATATGACGGCAGCCTTTCTGCGAATTTACGTGTCAACGTCGGGATAATTTGCTGTATGTATAGCAATTACTGACAATCAGGTGTTTCGTTTTGTATGAACATTCCTGTCAGAGGAGGTCAGCGGCCCGAGCGTTAGTAAAGCATGTTTGAAACAACCACAGCGCTGGGTTAACGGGTTGCGGGGAATTTTGACACAGATTCGGAGCTGCCGGCTCCGAGGCAAACTCCGCTGCCAATGCCTCAAGTTGCCTCAAGAAAATGCCAAAAGGCGCAGAATACGGGGAACAGTCGGCCTTGTCGGCGCCTATAACCCATCGGTATATCCTCTGCGTGTGCATGTCATACGCTTAGCATCATATTAATGAATTGTCGTATCCTCCCGAGCACCGAGCCTCCGGCGTCGGTCCTGTTCGTTCCAGCTCATAGTTTCAGATTTGCTTACAGTCATTACATGCCCTGTGTCACCTCGAAAAAATTGGGGGGGTCGGGGGGGTATTTACTTGACGCAAGATTAGGACATTAACATGAAACAGTGCGCCTTGTCGCAATTCTTGGCTCCGAGCACTTGAACTGTTTAAAACTGTAGTCTTTACATGAACCAACATGCGAGAGTCTCGCAAAGATTCTATATGTTACAACTTTCTCGTCTGCAATAAAACTGAATATTTCGCTGGGCTTCAAAGTTTCATAAACCGTGAGATCAGGGCGTTGCAAGAAAAGTGATGGTTGTCGTCCGGATGCTATTGCGGTGACTGATCATGATAGTGTAGGCTGTTCCTGCAAGGCCCATATCTAGTAGTTCCGGACGCTGGCTTCGCTATTCTCGCCTCGACAATGAAGGCACCCACGGCGACTAGTTCGCGTTCACAGTATGTTCGTCATTCACTTCATCTATCCATCGATCCGTCTCCATTCGATGAAAGAATATCCATTTCGCCCGATACACCCTCTCCTTCGTCGTCAGCACCCGCCAGTGCCGTAACCTCTGGAACGTCGCCCACAAGTGACGCTGCAGAATGGGTCGTCTTATCTGTCCTATGTCTATACGACTTTGAATCGCAGGACCCAGATCATCTTCCCTTCAGGAAGAATCAGATTTTGGATATCGTTAAGATGGAGGATTCAGGGTGGTGGGCTGCAATCAGTTCTGATGGAAAGCGGGTGGGGTGGATTCCAAGAGCATTTCTCCAACCACTTTCGGCCGAGATGGTCGAGAAATTGCGGACCGTTCGAGAGGAGTTGCGTGTTTTCGAATATGGAGCCGAGCAGCTATATAATTCTGCTCCAATATCGCACCTGCATCATCTCTACGACTTCGAACCTTCTCTCCCATCACCCAGGGAAACAGAATGTCCTCCCGCAGCGGAAGCCATGAAGGTGCGTGCTTACTGCCCCCATCCGATTCCATGACGATCAACGTTTTTTTTTGGCAGCCCGTATCCCCAACTCATCACCCCTCGTTTTCAATTTCCAATCAAGACATCGAACGTCAGAATTCTCCTCGATTACTGCCTCCGCCTTCCCCGCAAACACCTATGCCCCAGCCACCGTTATCAATAAGTGTGCCCATTTTGTCGAATAAGCCAACCCCCCTTGTCCCCGTTGCACGAAGGAATCTCCAACGCAGTAGATCAACCAGTGAGTCTATCTATCGTCACGTCGTTGGTAGTATAGCCGAATCAGCTGCTTGGCTGCGTCCCCATGTATCGGAGCTTGACGCGCGCTAATTCGTTGTGCAGTGACAGGGACGTCGGACATAAGCATCAAGACAAAAACTACCTCGGAGAAGATTCGACAGATCACCGGGAGTGAGGCTGCTCTTGCGTTCCACAATGCCAAGCAGGGTTTAATGAACCAGCCTTGGTACTTACGCCCCAACTATACCCCCGACCAATTAATTGTGGACAACGACCTCAACGTGAAAGGCGGAACATTGAACGCATTGACGGAGAAATTGACCGCTGAACCTTTGAGTAAGAAACTTTTGCACTTTTCTCGTTGCATCCTGTTATATTGACACTTTCCAGGTACCACTCAAGAGGCAAATTACCGAAATGCATTTTTGATGACTTTTAGGACGTTTGCCTCTCCCGATAAAGTCTTTGACTTGCTAACGGAGCTTTACCGGATGGATCCTCCGGGCGGCCTGAACCAGGTCGAATTTCGGGAGTGGAGGGAGAAGCGGCAAAGCGTTACCCAAAAGCGTGTCATGACCGTTCTAACCATGTGGCTGGAGGACCACGGACTTCTGCAAGAGGAACCGCACATCGCTCAGCGTCTCACTGATTTCCTTGTTGTGATCAAAGATCCTGCACCACTTGCTCTCACGGCGAAGCTCATGCTCCAATCCCTCGAGCGTCTTGTAAGATTGACACCATACTTTTCTTAGCATTTCTTCTGAACCTGAATTCCTCTCATCTCTCAGACTTTTGCAACCCCTAACCCCCCTAATTCCAATGTCATTTCACCTCGAAGGCGTCGGAAGGTAAAACCCCACAAGAACGACGTTCTCAAGTTGGACCCTACCGACATTGCGGAGCAATTGTGTTTATATGAACATGCGTTATATGCCAAGGTCCGTCCTCAGGAATGTCTGAATTGGCCAAAAACACAAACCGGGAAAAGCGTCGAGAACCTTCATGCGTTTTGTTCAACGCATGATAAAGTTGCGTCGTGGGTCAAGATGAGCATTCTGGATAATGAAGCTTTGGGCAGAAGGGCTGATACCATCGACTTGTGGATCAAAGTGGCGGAGGTGAGTTCCAGCATACAAGAGCAATTCAAGCACCACATTATATTCCTATTCATTCATCACAGAAATGTCGACATTTGAACAACTTTGCTTCGATGAGCGCGGTCATCAATGCGCTTTCCAGCACTGCGATCTCTCGACTTCACCTCACTTGGGCTCATGTCGGTCGAAAGTCCCATTTAGACGGTCTGTTGAAGTATAACGAACCAACCGGAGGCTTCTCGGGATACCGCGGCCTGCTCCAGGCTGTTGAGGGGCCTTGTGCCCCTTTCATCGGGATGTTCTTGGTTGACCTTGTGCACATCCAGGATCAATTCGGTGACAATTTGTCGCCTACGGCCGCCAACCCAGATAAACCGATTATATGCTTTACGAAGAGGCAGCGCTGGTTCGAAGTGATTACGGCAATGCTGAAGCATCAGAACAAGCTATATAATTTCGCGGAATGCGAATCCACGCGGAATTTTATCGAGACCCATCTGCAGGCCGGGATTGCAAAGGACCAGGGTTGGTTCTGGACGAGGAGCCAGGAGGTGCAACACTCGGAGTTGGCTCATGCTGACATCAGGCGGGGTCTGGTGGAGGCCGGTTTTTGAAATGAATATACCTCAATCCCTGCATTTTTGCGCGATCGTTGTCACACACATATTGGATGCTCATTGATATTTAAACACCATATCTATTGGATTATTCTTCGATTTGACTCACGAAATTGTGAATGTCGATATTTATAAAGTCCAAGCGAAACAGATGGCGTCGTAGACAATGTGCTAAACATAAAGGTTTCAGGGAGTGATCCTGAAAATGAGTGAAGGAGGTATTTGCGAGACGGTGTGCATTCAACGACGCATATGTAGATCACGGAGACCGTCGGGGGAAAGGTGGAGAGCAAAGGAAGTCAAGTTTAGCAGTTGCAGGCCTCATTCTGGCTACCCAATGCGGTCGGCTTTTTGTTGAGATCAACACCAGCTCTACCTCCTGCTCCCGGCTGACGTCCTGCTTGTCCTGCTCGAGATGATGGAGGTGCAGTCAATGGTAACTTCTTGGCTGGGAAGAAATAATTTCGATTCAGAGTGGTGAACTGGATGATGTAAGGACTCACCAATGGCCGTGAAGACATCCGCTACACCCTCGCCAGTCTTGGCGCTGGTTTCTGCCCACATCAAACCCTCTTCTTCAGCGTACTTCTTCGCCTCCTCTTGTGTCACCTGACGACGAGCAGCTAGATCGGATTTGTTCCCACAAAGGGCAATGACGATCGAGGGATCAGCTTGACGCTGAAGTTCACGGATCCAGGTCCGTGCCTTCTCGAGGGATGATGTTTGTGTGATGTCGTATACAACCACCGCACAGTTGGCATTCCGATAATACATTGGTGCCTGTTCGCTGTTGAATAGAGACCAGATATGATGTCAGAACGAAGACATACGAGTGACTGCGGAATGGTTGATTACAATGAGTATGTTTATTGCATACATAATTGTTGCACCAACCTTATATCTTTCTTGGCCAGCAGTATCCCTGTACACAAAAAATGATGTGGATGTTAGGCAATTTTTTATTTAATATGTTCACTCGACATACCAAATCTCAAATTTGACCGTCGTCTGGTCATCGAGAGTGACGGTTTGGGTTAAAAAGGCGGCTGTTCGCACGCGGCTAAGCACAGAATAAACCATAATTGGGGAGATGTGATTACCTCCAATGGTGCTCTCCCGATAGTCATCAAATTGATCCCTGACAAACCTCAGAACCAAACTTGAATAGACACTGTTAGTCTCCACTAAAAATGTTGGGCTTATGAATGCGATATATACCTCGACTTTCCTACCGCAGACTCTCCTGTAGAGTAAGGAATGTTTAGAACAAGTAGCAGAGTTCAGACACAGGCGCATACCTAGAAGAACGAGCTTAAACTGGTATTGTTTTGACATCGTTGCCGTCGAGGTTTGGAGTGTTGAGAACGAGCTGAGGCAGTACGCAGCACGCGCTCGGCATTTCGCATTCGGTAATTCCCAATTTAGACTACATTCTCACGAGTTTGTCCCTTTGAAGTTTTTAATCTGCGCTCACACTTGACCTTGAACCATCACCAGCACCATCAAACCTCATTCTCTGCCATCGAACGTTATCAATCTGGTTTGCCCCTGAGTTGAGCTCGTTGTCTTCCTGGATCACTTTCATTCTAGCCGCTCTACTAAGCTTGTGTATCGCAACATCCCAAGGGATTTCTGAAAATTTAAAAAATGAATCGGCATCATCCGTATGGTGGTGGATACGAAAGTCCTTCTGTACGCCGAGGCGGCTCCCCCCCTGGTCCTGGTCCCGACAGATCTCATCATCGCTTCTCTCAAGATAGAGGCGGTGGCCCATCTCGTGGAAGGGGTTTTGGACGAGGCCGAGGTGGCGGGAACTATGGAAGTTTTGACGGTGGCATGAGCCACGCTTATGACCAGGGTCCCCCGCAAGGCGACATGGGTGCTTACAGTAATTATGACGCCGCACCCACTCAAGATCCCTTCTATCAGAATGGCACTTACGGTGGAGTTCCTTCTGTGCAGTTTGGCGCCTCAACCCCTTCAGAAGGCTTTAGCCAGGGTTATGGAAATTATGAAGGTGCGCTTGAAAACTTAAGACTAAACATAAACGTCGCGCGAAGTACAGGGAACCTCGAATTGGTTCGTTTAGAATGCAAGTTGAGGCACGCGGAAGCTGGCAAATTTCAATGATCGAGGCGCCACGCATTCTGGCCTTGCGAGATGAGAACCTCGTTGCGCAAAGCTTAAGCTATCGATTAGCTGTATTGAGCTTCGAGCCACCAACTCAAAGATGGTGGGACGTGAATGCGCTGAAATAATTTACTATGGACCATTCCTTTGTGTCGAATCTTCATCAGGTCGACCGACTTACACCTAAGTCGCGGGTGCGCTTCGTCTGCGTGTTTTGGCCGTGATACGTCCCTGTCTTTGTTTTACTTCAGTTTTCTAGTTAATCTGGCATGAAGTCATCATTCTCACTTGTGATAATTCCCTCCGTTACTAGACAGTGCAGATGCAGGTTTTGGCGTGGACGAACAACGTCCCGGAAAGCGACCCCCGCGCCGTGCTCAGGATGACAAAGTACACGATTCAATCATCGAGGAACGCATTCAGCGCGAGCGCCCTTGCCGTACCCTTTTTATTCGCAACATTAAGGCGAGTCTTACCTTCGGAGTGGAATGCAAGCGCAACTTCAAGCTTGCATACTCTCTCCCCATTTCGTCTTTCAATAAGAGTCGCCCAAACTAATGGTGTCTACCTCTTGCAACACTGCAGTATGAAACTAACAGTGATGATGTACGCCGGCAATTCGAGGAGCATGGCGAGATCAAGACCTTTTTTGACCTAATATCAACACGAGGAATGGTCTTCGTCACCTACGTAAGTTGTTTTGCAGTGTGATACGCTCGTTCGAGTGGTTCGTATTACTTATGCCTGCCGGCAATAGTTTGACCTCCGAGCAGCAGAGCGAGCAAGGGAACGCTTGCAGGGCTCAGAAATAAGTGGTCGACCTGTGAGTCTAAGGATCGCTACTTGAGATTCCCATATTAAAAGAATATGCATTAGATCGATGTCCATTATTCTCTTCCACGTGATGATCACTCGTCAAGAGGCGGGGATAAAGACAAGAATCAAGTATGTCCCAGTGTCCGTCAGCTCCGCGCAGATCCTGAGAAACGGACTCGTTTCCCAAAGCAACTACAGGGTACTCTTCAGGTTACACTCCGAAACTCTGCATCTGGTCAACCGATTGATGATAATGAAGTGCGGCGCAAATTTCAACAATTTGGCGATGTGAAATCTGTGAAACCTGTTAATGATCGTACTGAGTGTGTATGGACAAATGATATTTTAGTCTTCCTTTTGACGTCCCTTTATAGTTCTCGTTACGTGGAATTTTACGATACAAGGGTAGGTTGAGCATTATTTTGTCAAGTCTCTTGATTGAATTATCCATGTGGTAGGCCTGCGATGAGTCATTTGATCGCTTGCGGCACCAAGGACTGCAGGACGGTGTCATGGATATCGTCTTTGCATGGGATGTGACAGAGGGTAACAGTTCGCAGGGCTCACAACGGTGGGCATATGTTTCATCGTCTATTCTAACGCTGATCATGGACTGGGATTTCAGGCGTGACGACAGGGGGCATGAGGGTGGCCGTGATTGGGATGATAGCTTTCGTGGTCCATCGAGAGGCAGGGGACGAGGACGTGGCAGAGGCAGAGGTAGAGGATACGACCACGACGACTGGGATCGCCGAGGCGATTATGGACGGGAACCTTACCGAGGAAGAGGACGGTATGACGATGATTATAGTAGTCGTCCAGGTCGAAGCGATGGTTACAATGACAGATTTGACAGCCGAAGTGGTGGCTATGGAGCTGGCCCGCCCAGTGGATACGGTGACCTTTCCTCGAACACTGCCGGACCCTTTACCCAACCGGCTGCCCCGCCTGTACGTGCCTTTTCCATATATGGTTGCGTCATTGACAAACCGTTCCACCAGCCTGTTGATGAGCGCCTGGAACAAGCTCGGAAGGTCCAACAAGTACGTGGAAAGTCTTTCATGAGTTCACGTTTGTCTCACGTCGCGTTCCATAGCTGTTGGCAGCTCTGAAACAACCTCAAAATGGAGTCGGCCAAAGCACCACTGCTCCTCCCGCACCCATTCAACCTCCGCCAGGCTCTGGGGCTTACTTTCCCCCACCTGCAACCATGCAACAGCAACAACCATCATATCCGGGTTCGACTGCACCTCAGATGGTCAACAACAATCCGTATGGGGCCATGCCCCAAACCTCAACTCCTCAGCCTGGCCAAGCGCCACCGCCATCATTGGCTAGTCTTCCTCCAAATATTCTTGCCCTACTCCAACAGACTGCTCAAGCCCAGCAGCAACAACAGCAGCAACAACAACAACCCTCGCAGTATGGCTTGCCTCCTCCCACCATGATGAACTCAGCTCCGCCAGTTAGCGGTATGCCTCCCGTGAACCCCAATGCTCAACCTGGATATCAGCAATTGATGGCATATCTTGTGAGTTTATATTGCACCTCTATGTATGCTCGTTGGCACTTATTACTGCTACCAGCAATCGCAAGCGGGGAAGCGGCCACAATAAGTTGTAGTGGAGCACTTTGCATGAGCGGTGTACAACCTTTTGTTATGCATATCTTCGCGGCCCAGTGCAGAATGCTTTAGTCTATTCTTTACCGTATCAGTCAACATTTTAACCTCTTATAAAAAGTTGGATCCGACCAGACTGCACATGAGTTCGAAGTTAAGTTTCACGCGCGCTAAACACTGCGAATTTCCTTTCGCGGGTTTTCTGAAATGGGATTCGGCTATTGACCACTGCTTGAGTGTTATTCACGTCCGAGACCACGAACATAGATGATGGATGGGGCACAAGAACACGAGCAGCTCGTTCAACAGATTTTGGATGCCACTGGCAAGTATGCAGATGCTGCGACTATTCTTAACGGCCTTGGACTTGATGGGCCACCATCACGACAACAAGTTCACTCTGAAATTGAAGAGAAGTTGCTATCACCTCGAGAGAAGTTACCGGACCACTGGCTGTCGAGATATCAGATGTAAGCTATGATCCCATTGGCGACATCGACAGCTTTGGAATTCTCTTCTAGACCATTGCGACATGATCTTTCGATATCTTCCTTGCTTCCTCTTCACCCGTCACCTCCGCCAACAACCTTGACCTTTGTTCGTGCTGGACTGAATGGCCGCGTTACAGGTTATACAGAGGTAAGCTACAGAGTTTCTAACGACTTCGTTAACGCTCCCCGTCGTCTTTTAGGTGGCAAATCCTCGGCCTAATAGTGGTTTGAGCTCGACCGCCTTGGACCGTGCTCCAGGTCCTAGTAAAGATTTCGTGAGAGGAAAGTCTGGATTCGTTCCTTTTTGGCCTGGCGGACTTGATGATGTACTGTTGGATCTGGACAATGGAACTACTTCCAGCAATGCCAAAGAAGAATTAAGAACCATCCCACCGGGCTTTAGTAGAGGATTGCGCTTTCCCGGAGACGAGGATAGCAGTCCCCTCGTTTTGAAGGAATTATCATTGCAAGCTTTGCAACATGATCAAACGGTATTCTAAGGCTTATGTTTTGTTATCTGCATTCAGCTCCAACTTCATCCAGAATAACAGCCACCCCACTGCATTAATAGACGATCAACATGGCTTTCAATCCGAATCCAGGGGAAAAGTCTCGGAAATTGATGATCTACTGCCAACCACTGTGAGATCTCAAACCACGAGAGCCATATCCGTTGCTGATTTATTTCAGCGGGTACATTTGAATCCAGTCATATCCCCGCATCGACCTATCGGACGTGCAAATATCCAGAAACGAGACTGGGCGCACATTGTCGATGTCAATAAGCAAATGTCCAACTTCCATAAACTTGTTCCCGAAATGGCACATAAAGTGTGTTCTTGATGCTACTTTATTTGTTCGCGTCGAGGATCTGTGATTTCCAGTATCCTTTCGAACTCGATACTTTTCAAAAAGAGGCCGTGTATCGTTTAGAAATGGGCGATTCCGTTTTTGTTGCAGCTCACACCTCCGCCGGTAAGACTGTAGTTGCTGAATATGCGATTGCTCTCGCTGAAAAACATATGACACGGCCAGTCTCTATGTCATTCCTCTTGGTCGTATCATCTGAAACGTGTATGCAGTGCGATCTATACATCGCCTATAAAGGCACTTTCCAATCAAAAGTTCCGTGATTTCAAGCAAACCTTTTCGTCATCTTCAGTTGGTATCTTGACAGGAGATGTCCAGATCAATCCGGAGGCCAGCTGTCTGATAATGACAACTGAAATTCTACGAAGTATGCTGTACAAGGGAGCTGATCTCATTCGTGATGTTGAGTTCGTCATATTTGATGAAGTTCACTACGTCAATGATGCAGAGGTGCGCTGCCTTTTCATCAGTGACACACGAAACTAAATAACTATCAGAGAGGCGTTGTATGGGAAGAAGTCATTATCATGCTTCCGGATCATGTCAACATTATTCTCCTGTCGGCAACTGTTCCTAACACCAAGGAATTTGCTGAGTGGGTTGGGTGGGTTCTACGTTATGCCCTGAGCCACCCGCCGTACTTATTGTGGTCAAAGGAGGACAAAAAAGAAGAACATTTATGTGATTTCAACGCCCCAACGGCCGGTTCCTCTTGAGCATTTTCTCTACGCAAGACAGGAAACGTTCAAAATCGTCGACGCTGAAAGGAACTTTCTCTCACAAGGGTATGTTCCTAGTGATGGCTTCTCAGTTGAATTTCACGCACTGGAATGACAGGTACAAAGATGCAGGGGAAGCTCTTAGGCGCAAGCAGGACAAGGAACGCGAGGCAGCGGGCTTGCCTCCTGTTCAGCGAGGAGGGGTGCGAGGCGTTGCTTCTGCAAGACGAGGACAGCAACGCGGTGGTCCGTCAAGTCGCGGAGGTGGCCAACGCGGCTCCACTTCTTCAGCAAGAGGAGGATGGAGCGGAGGGCCCCACCGAACTATCCACATAGCAACCGACAAGAATTTGTATGTTCACTTGCTTGGCCACCTGAAGAAGAAAAATCTATTACCGGTCGTTATTTTCACGTTCTCGAAAAAGCGATGCGAAGAGAATGCGAGCACACTAACAAATTCGGACTTGTGCACCTCGGTGGAAAAGAGTGAAGTGCATGTTACCATTGAAAAAGCCCTGTCTCGTCTCAAGGGTTAGTGGTTATCACCTTAACCACTCGCAGATAATTTCAATCATGACAAGGTTCCGACAAGAAATTACCTCAGATCAAGAGAATACGGGATCTCCTTTCTCGTGGTATTGGAGTACATCATGGAGGACTTCTACCGATTGTTAAAGAGGTTGGACGTCATGAAGATGTGTTTCTCACTTACTTACCGAGTTCATCAGGTTGTGGAAATTCTCTTTGCGCGAGGTTTAGTCAAGGTTCTATTCGCCACAGAGACTTTCGCTATGGTATTTGTTCCTTCAGTATTCAGTTTACCTTCTGACCATGTATTTCTAGGGTGTAAATATGCCCGCGAAATGTGTTGTTTTTTCAGGAATGCGTAAACATGACGGGCGCAACTTCAGGGATATTCTTCCTGGAGAGTACACACAGATGGCCGGTCGTGCAGGCCGTCGTGGCCTAGACTCCACGGGAACGGTTATCGTCGTTGTAAACGACACGCTTCCTGAGGTGTGTCATGTGCTTTCTCACCCATTCCACCGCCAAAGGATGATTCCAGCAAGGAGATTTGCGCAACATGATGCTCGGCACACCAGCAAAGCTCTCCTCTCAGTTTCGATTGACGTATAATATGATCCTGAACTTGCTTCGCGTGGAGGCGCTAAGGGTTGAAGAAATGATCAAGCGGAGTTTTTCGGAAAACGCATCCCAGGCTCTGTTACCAGCTCAACAGAAGAAAGTTATTGAGGTGTGTGCGAAGAATAGGGAAAACACTCGTTTTCTTATCACCCCCTTGTTAGAGCGAAAAAACCCTTTCTTCACTGCGGAAACTCAGTTGTAGTGTCTGCTCTTCGGATATCGACGAATTTTACGACGATTCATATGATATTGTTACTTTGAATCAACGTCTTTTATCAATGGCGGTCGTCAATCACCAGGGAGCGAAGTTGTTCAGCTCTGGCAGGGTCGTTGTCCTGCGTGATGAGGTATGTTTCTGTACAGCTACGAAAGTGAAGCACTTACCGATCATTTTTCAGTATTTCAAATCAAATATCGCCGTTATATTGAAACAAGCGCCAATGCAACGAAATGATATGGGTGTCTTTGACAACCTCAAAATGTTTTATGTCTTGGCCTCAGCCGATCCCAACGCCCGAAAAAGCGAAAAGCTTTGTAAGTTTCTGTGTCATTTTCATCTTCTCACAGTATCTGCTATATGAATCTCATGTTTTCTTTTAGACATTGGCGAATCTCAGATGGTGCCACCCAGGTGGCCCCCTCCGCAGTCCTTATGCATCAGCGACGCTATTTACGAGCTGACCAAAGTACCCTTGACGAGTCTTGCACTTGTAACAAATCAGCTAATTAAGGTCAGCTTTGTTGGGTTGTTTCGAAACAAGACTGCAATTTGGACATCAGGTCAATACGGACTCTATCCTTCACCGACACATTACTTCGATGCGACATGCACTTTCCTGCCTAATTGATCTTGCTAACGAATGGTCTGGTAAGGGTACTATCCCAGAGGCAGACTGGAATCGCATTCGATCTCTCGACTTTCAAGACACGTTGAGAAGAAGATCTGACTTAGTGAAACAATCCGAGATGAGAAAATGCACTCAATGCAGTGATTTTGACGAACATGTATGTCGATGTAACTTTTCAAGAAATAAGCTGCTTGCTGATACTTGATGTATTTCAGTATTCTATTCTGCATGGAGAGAAGGTTCTTCGAAATAACATCGAAAGCCTCAAACTCGCAATTTCTGACCAAAATCTGGAGCTTATACCCGACTACGAACATAGAATCAAAGTTCTCCAGGAACTGAAGTTCATTGACGAAAACTCCACTGTTCTCCTGAAGGGCAGGGTAGCTTGCGAGGTGACAGTAACTCTGCCCTTTTGGTTGTTCTATATGGCTGAACTAGCATTCAGATTAATTCTGCGCATGAACTTGTTCTGACTGAGTTGATTCTCGAAAATACGCTTGCGAGCTTCGAACCAGAGGAGGTCGTCGCGTTGTTATCTTGTTTTGTTTTCCAGGAGAAAACAGATAATGATCCAGTCATGTCCCCGAAGCTGGAAGAAGGTCGCGACGCCATTAACTCCATCAATGATAAAGTGGGACAAGCACAAGACAGGCATAAAGTAGCGGCAGAAGAATTCCAGTCCAATCTCAAGTTTGGATTAGTAGAAGTGGTCTACGAATGGGCAAAGGGAATGGTACGTCAAAAGTTGTTTGTGGGTTTTTCCTTTGTAACACGAATGCACAGCCATTTGAGCAAATCACATCGTTGACTGATGTAGCGGAGGGTACCATTGTCCGGGTAATCACACGGTTGGATGAGACTTGTCGTGAAGTGAGAGATGCAGCTCGTGTCATCGGTGACGCTGAACTTTTCAAGAAAATGGAGGAGTGCCAGCTCAAGATAAAAAGAGATAGCAAGTTGTTATCCCTCTCCCTACTGATCGCGTACTGATTCAACAAATCCTACAGTTGTTTTTGCAGCTAGTTTGTATTTCTAGCCTGATCGTCACGGTTCACATAGCAGCCCAGTACTAATCAGAGAGACATGTTCTGCTGTGAAGAGAGCAGGATTCTATACAGTAGAGGGGCACTGAGTTGATACGGGATCCAAAGAGAGTAGATTCAAGAACCTCGCAGTGGTTGCTATAGCCCTTTAGATTGTTTGACAAAGCAGAATGATTGTGGTACCGACTGGGTCCCACGCTGGCAGGCAGACTCCGGTGGAATTGAACAAGCCTGGATCCTTTCAGAGCATTGTTGTGGACTTGACATGCTTGACAGTTGAGAAATTTCCTCAAGCAATAATTCGTGAAATGGAAGGGAAGTTCTGCTTTATAGTAGGCTTCACCCTAAGACTTCAACCTGAAAATCAGCCCGAAACAAGTAATTGTAAGTCCAGAATTGTTGTACCGAGTCACGTGCTGTCTTCTTTTATTTTCCGTCAACTTGTTGGTCAACTTGTTGAATCAATGGCCGAGAATACAGCTGGCGAAACCTGCTCTATCCCGAGTAAACGCGCTCGCAGCACCTCCAGCGCGTCATCTTCGATGTCGTCACCCGGCAACAAACACCTGACGAAGATTCCACGCCAGAGTGTTGAATCTCAGAACACGACCGCGACTTCTCTACCCACGAAAAGGAGAGTCAATCCGGATAGTCTTGCCAGTCGACTCGAGCCCGATCTTGTCCGCGACATGAATGCACTCATTGTGCCCGGAAATACAGAAATGCCTACTTTTGCCGTACGGAAGGAACTTCAGGAGCGCTATAATATCGACAGAAGACATATTTACGATTATTTTCATAGCAAGGGCTTGCGGGTAGTTAAAGAGGATAAACTGAACAATCTTGTGAGAAGGACAGATCGGTCCGTCAAGGTATTGATGAGTCTATCCAGATTGGTTGTTCCTCGAATTGGTTTATTTATCCTTCGCCAGGTGAATCCGCGGCAGATAAGGCAGGCCCCGTTCCGTGGACTTCATGTCCTTAACGAAACTAGACATAAAAAATCTTTCCCTCGTGTTGGAGCAAAATCTTCTACGAACATTCGCGTCAAACAGCCGGCCAAGAGCCAATCACAGAGAATCCAAAAACCAGTTGCTTCAGCAACTTCCTCTCACCACCGCCAAGTCTCAGATTCCTATCTCGTCGACCCACTTGAAATTTCCTATTTGACTGAGATCGAAGAAGATTCCAACAGCCATTTGACTTTCCCTGTGAATCCTCTGTTTGATGGGTTCTCCCTTACACGAGCTATCGGCGATGTCTCCTACTCTTACCGTGCCAAAAATGTTTTTACTCGAATGTCGGAACTTCACAATCTACAAATATCCTCTCCTGATGCCTCAAGAGACATTACTTCCTATTCTCCCCTACCAATATCTCCCGAAACCGGCTTTATGCTACCATTGGAACGAAATCCACTTTCATCGGAAGAGCGGATGGCCATTTACAAGGCTCTGGATGATAATCTCGGTGCTGCCTGCGGCATAGAAGAATCAGTTGGGACGTATAACAAATACATGAAAGAACAATCTAGAGTCTACTTCGAACGGCTCTTTCGAAATTCTTGCAGAACCCTGGGCAGTGCTTGGCACCAAACTGGTTCAGCGACACTCGATTCGGACTCATTCGCAAGTGGTCAAAGAGATCCTGTCGACTTTCGGAAGTGGCTTCTATGTGGTCCGACAACTGGCAGTTCTGGTTTAACTCTTTTGGATAGCCCATTGTGTACAATGAACAAAGCCGTCTCGCCATGTTCCACTCCGTGCAAGATGGGTAAGGAATCTGGGACCAGTGGTCCCCCGATGGCCGATGGTTTTGATCAAGGTCCACTTTTCTGTTTCTCCCCTCCAATCAACAGAGGCACCGATCGTACTTTTGACGACCTTTTCCCAGAATTGATGCCATGTGATGTATACCACCTACATGACTCCATGGAATCCCCTGTGCTATATTCCGGTGTGTCCCACCTTTCTGCAGATGAAGAGGACGATACATGCGTCGTGCCCGGGGGACCGAAATCCTTGTTGCGTTCAGCTGAATCACAACCCGCCGCGAATGGTCTTGCATTTACCCAAGGCCGAATCAAAAACAGTGGAAATTCATTCATACTATCTCCTTCCCACTACTCTCCTGGACGATTTTCCCCCATTGACCAAAAGGGTGACCGTGTACTGTCATCGATAATGCCAAATTTGGAAGAACAAAATAATCACTTTCGTTGTTCGGTTCCTAGGGCGGATTCTCTTTTCAATCGCACGGCGGCGACCCGCGAACCCAACTTTGCAAGAACCAGGTCTTCCGGCACAATTTCTGCTAGGTTACGAACAACCTCGGCTGGCGGCGGAATGTGAATTTTGCATTCTGGAGCTCATGATCAATGGCGGCCTTATCCGGGAAATTCCTTTCAATCTCGAGTTCTTGCATTATTCAAATTCTGTCAACCGGTGGCTAAGTAACAGCCGCCCGTTCTTTCCGATCCATTCTCGATGTGCGCCTATTATTCTCGTGTCAGAATGTTGCCTCTGCGAAACCTGGAAATGCTCCAAGATATGCATGTTCCGTCCGTAACTTGACTATCCCTTCTAAGAATACTGTACATACTTTTCTATAAGCGCAACACAAGGCCCTTGCCAAATTTCGATTGTCTGGTATTTGTCCTGCAACATACTTGAGAAAAAAAATGGCGAGTAATACAATATTTTTTAACTAATCAATACACCATGATCTAGGCACCCTAGCGTTTGTCATAATTAGTGAAAGTTTAATGAACTTATTGCCTACACATCCATACGGGTAAAAGAGGCCACCCGTTTCTGTCAACGTCACCATGATATGGTGTGGAATCGAGAAACGTGTCTTCCATCAAAGGGGTTGGACCACTACAGTTGGTCTGAGCATCAACATCTACTCCATCAACGGGTTTAATCTGGTACCGAACCGAGTCTGGCACAGGTTGGCAGAGTAATGAGAGCGGAGACAACAGATCGGAATGTGAGTGTGGATTTTGATGCGAAACGTAATCATAAGAGTGTCGAGCACCCGTGTCATTAAGAGGAGACGTGGAGAAGTCTGTGGAGGCGAGGGATGAAAGATTGGAGAGAGGGATGATCGGAATGGGACGAATTGGTTGAGGCTGATACAGACAGAGTTGATCATTTTCTGCAGACGCGATGGGCGAGGAAACAGATGGCGAATGAGAAAACGACGATGTGGACGGTGATACGGATACAGGCTGTGAGAATGTGGGTTCGATCGGCGGTTGCCATGATGAGGAATAAGCGAACGGGGTATAACTGCGCATTGTTTCTTTGGGATATGAGTACAAGTGCTGTTGAAGATTGTCGTGACTGTCGTGCTGTTGCATCTGAGATGGGTCATGGTGAGGCTGAGGGTACATCGAGTGCATTGAAGTAGGATGTTCCCATTCATCCAGCCAGCCGTCGCAAGCGTCGACCGATGGTCTGTAGAAGGACGGAACCGACATCAACTGCGGTTTGTGCATGTTGGAAAAGGGAAGGGTGGGAAGAACTGGAGCCTGTGATGTATGGACATTCGGCGATCCCATTTGTGCTAATAGCTCATCTTTTCGACCCACAAAATCAAATCCACTTCTAGGCCATTGAATCTCATCAGGAAACATGTCCACATCTTCTGCGGTGTTGACCATTGTACAATCGACGTGGCCATCATGTTGGAGGGAGGTGGGGGTTAGAGCCATGTACGGTGAACTTGATGAAGCTGAAGATGGGGTCCCCATGTCGGCAGCGTGAGAGATATTGGAGTCGCGGACTTGGTCCATTCGATGGAGCCATTGGTCGGCAGGCGAGACGGGAAAGGGACGTATAGGTATGGGGTCACTGGATGGATATGACCTTGAAGGTGGACATGGCTCAACATCTCCACGTTGAGCGCGACGAAATGTTTGGTTCATGGACAGGTAAGCCATAGGGTTGGACGAGGAGCTTTGGTCCATGCAGGTGTTCGTCGACGATGAAAGAATGAATTTAGGTCGAGAGGTCAGTAGGTCCGGTGGTTTATGGGAAGTTCGGGTGTCAGGTATGGGAACCCAAATATTGTCGACACGGTTCGTATTAGCGGAAATCATGAGTGTCATACGTTTGGCGCCAAGTGGAAAGCAGATAACAAATGTAGTAAGATGCTGTGGAGCCCCTGTATATGGATTGACGGTGGCGGTAAGCCTCGAACACAGGCTGGCATGTCGTACCGTTGGGTGCTTTAAGCTTTTGAGTCAATGGACCATGCAATCAATGGAAACGCGGGGTCATCATTGATCAGGCGGACTAAGGGAGAAAAGTTGCCGCTGGGGGCATATGCCGCGATTGTGGATCAAACTCACCAGCGTGAAACGGACCTGGTGAGAGCCCTGAGAGGTATTACGGCACGATGAGTTTATATCGGGTACATCAGTGACTCCAAGGGGTTTGCGCTGCGCACGGAAGCCCTGATCAGAGGAACCACCAGCTGTGCATGACAGGAGTGATTTCCGGTTAGGTCGACCTGGGCGGCGAAGGGCGAACGCTCGTGCCTCGTGCCTGTCATTTCGAGCCTCGTTTGTAATACTGGGCATTGTTCGATTTCGTGAACCGCGTAATTCCTGAGGTAATGTCGACAACGTTCCAAACGGAACTGGTTTAGACTGTTAGGCTTCCCAAAGCCAGCGTGATACGTATCATAGGCCTGGTGCACCAAGTCATTTACTTCATCATGACTCCTCGATACCGGGCATCTGCCGAATTTCTACAGGGCCCGGGTTTGCCCATTGGCAGGTGACCATGGAGAAACGCTAGTATTAATCAAGGGCATGGGATGGAGACACGTAGCCGTTGGATAAGCCTTAAGGTTCTGCCAGAGGAGCAGCGGGACTTGTAGGCAATAATAGGATTATACAGACTGGAGAAATTATTGTAATGGATAATGGCGAACGAAGACGGAGCTACAAATGAGGGACGCTTTCGGCGAGGAACGAAAGTAAAGGAATTGGCCAACCACCTCTCCCCACTGCTCAACGCAAAATAAACCATACAAAGCATACTACCATCGCAAAATGATCGTTGAAGCAACCTCTACTCAGCAACAACAAGACCGCTCATGACCCTCTGCACCTCACCCATAGCTTGGTCCACGCCTCCGCCCTGTACAGGGCTCGACCCCGGACTGCCTGACCCTCCGTTCAATACACGCGGTCCCAGTGAAGGATGTCTCATGCCCAACGCCGCGCCCAACATCCTTTTCCCAGGATCGCCGATTCTCGGTCCCCCGCTATTATAACTGTCCGGGTGTAAGCTCGTTGCAAGGATCGCAGGGTCCACTGGAGGCGCCCCAGCGGCGTCCCGCGCCACCGCTTCTCCCAAGGACGAGCTAATCAGCGAGTTCAGTGTGGGGTGGGTAGGTAGCGAAGGCAGTGTCGGAGATGGTTCGCGATCGTTCAGATGAAATGGTATGGTTACCGTGTTGCTGCTGCTGCTGCTGCTACTGTTACGGATGGCGTGACCGTTGTTGGGCGCTGCTGAGGCGGTGCGGCCGTGCGAGCTGGGCATGACGGATATCGAGGCCGCACGTGGGCCATGACTGCGCGTAGGGTTGTGGCTCTGGCCCCGAGAGTTGACTGTTTGGATGACTGATTGTGCATCGGGGCCATCATACGGTTTGATGGTGGCGGATGTCCCGGTGGAAGAAGATGTCAGGACGGGAGGGGGAAAGGCAATAGCCTGGAGATATGCTCGTTTGGCTGCGGTTGAAATAGTCACCATGATGTACAGGTAAATTTTTCGAAAGACAAAAAAAAACATACCGACAGATGCATCTTGGAATACAATCAAGAGACTTGTGTCATCCTTCCACTTGATCTTGAAACCACCGTTAACATTTTCCCACTCGGAAAAGGCAGACTGGATGTCCTTTGTCTTGAGTTCCTTCGGGAATCCAGTCAAGGATAAGATGCGTGTGACAGAGGCAGAAAGCCCGGATAGAGAAGCTGCCATTGGAAATAATGATTGATTTGCGGTGTCAAGTGCTGTGGATGACTTTTCGGTGCTAGAATTAGGAGATTAGACTTGCTCGTAGCGACGGCGAGAGGCGAATTGGGTATGGGAGAAGTAAGGAAAAGTGAGTGGGGTTTTATGATAATACAGGCAAGAGGAGACGATAGGGTTCAAAGTCAGAGGCAAAATGCTGTAGCGGGGGCTTTTGCTTGTAAAATTTATGCAACCTTGACCATCTCGACCGTCACCTAGCGCTAGTCGCCCGCCATGGAGAATGAACTCATGCGTATCTGGCACCTTGTGCACGAACTCAGCGAGCAGCTCGCACATAATCAAAAGATCGCCAACACTCTCCAGTCTCAAGCTAACGTCCTCAAAGTATGTCTCGACTCCTCAGTCATTTTACAACTGTCAAGATTCAGTTTGAACATACGAAGTGTCTCTTAGCACCAAGCGGCCACGTCAAACACGGGATTTACTTTGAGAAGGGTCAATACAGATATCTCCCAAGGTAGACATTGTCTAACTTGGCAGCAGGCGACTGGATGGTACTGAACTTTACTACCCGCAGAAACATTCGAGTCCGAGCTAGAGCGTATGAATGCACAGATCGTCATCGAGAACCAAACACTCCTCCATGAAAATAAGCAGTTGAGCCTCCTGCTGAAAGAATACGAAACGACGATGGAAACAATCATGTCAAAATTTCGCAACCATGCGGTGAGTTGTTTCATCACGCCGCAAGTCTTCTCTAACATCGACTTCCCTACTACCATTAGCTAGCAGCCCAGCAGCACGATCTCACACTCACACGACACTACGAGGCCCTCCTCCTTGCCCGCGAAACTCAAGGCATGTCTTCCGAGCTCATGTCTTCCAACAACATTACCCTTGCCCTCCAACGTTTGACCAAGCATCTCCGCAACCTGCTACGCTCTATGGCTGGTGAGGACTCTGACTCCGACGACACCGACCAGGATGACAACAACGCAAATGATTCCACATCCATTGGCACCGCAAAACTGACTGCACTAGTCGACGCGCTCGACGAAGAGGGATCAGTGGGGTATATTGACACCGAAGGTCGTGGAGACTGGGCCATCGAGAGGGAGTGCGAGATTGCGCGGCTAGAGAAGGAGAATGAAGACCTTCGGCGTTTGCTGGAGATCGACCCAGCTACCATTGCTGCAAGCGGGGTGGTTATCGATGAAGTACGCGTAGAGAGTGGGCGGCAATCGACACTCCTGAGTGCCGCTGCACGAAGGAGAAGCTCGTCGGGGCAGGGCATTGGGGTGGGCAGTGGTAGCGTGAGTGATCCATGGGGGATACGGCCGCCTTCATCTGGGTTTATCATTCGGAGCGACTCCCCTGGAGGTAGTGGGCTTATGAATGGGGGCCAGCAGCAGCAGGGGACACCATTGCAGCACCCTGTGGAATTGCAAGGGCCAGGGGCGCGCATGCAAGGCAGGAGGCCTGGGATGTTCGGGGTTGTTACCCAGCGAGGCGGTCTGGGATTTCAAGTTGGACGCAGCGGAGGACCAAACACTGCGCCGTCATCAATGTGGAGTCATCAAGTTTTACAATCTCCTGCTTCGCCTATGCCAGAAAGACCGTGGCAAACGCAAGCTGGGTCGACTCTTGATTTGAGTCGCTGATACAAGCATTCCTGTTGCGCAATTGTATTCGTGTATCGGACGACGGAAAAAGTACAGGCTTAACCTCTAATATTTGTATGAACTTCTCCTCAGCATTTTGCACAAGCGTATCGTGTGTCGGAAAACAGAAACTGGCTGTATAAACTTTTTTGTTGTTACCAAGTAATCTCTAATCTAATCTAATCTATATTGAATGATTACAGCCACGTGTTTTGAGGTCAGTGCGCCACTCAGCGCTCGCAGCGAGCAGTGCTTTGCACTACACCATGTCAGCCACCGAACCTACCTCACCAACCGTGTCTCAGGGGGTAGTAAGCAATATTTTGCAGTTATTCAGCGTCAAAAAGGCGAATCCAGATAATCATACGCCTCCTCCAGTCCCCGTTCCTGCGGACTCGTCTTTGGCACCTGTTGAGGAAACCACGACAGCCCCGGTGGAGGTTGTAACCCCAACCGCCAAGATCGAAACGAAAGAGAAGCTAGGCGCTCTTGGCCGACTTAAGAGCATCACCGGGTATAAAAAGGAGAGCAAAACGGAGGTGCCCAAAGTCAAATTTAAAGATGACAATGCCGCCAGTTCAGGCATGGCATCAGAAGCCCCTGCGCCAGAGGTTGACGTGCCGGCCGCTATTATGACAGAATTAACGACTACAGCACAAACTGTTCCGCCTCCAGATCCCACCACCTTCGCGAAATTACTCAGGTCCCTAATTGATGCCCTCCCATCGGTAAACCCTGACGATCCCGTGCCCAAACCGAAGCCCGTCAAGACAGGCCCTGATGGAAAGCCCATTCCACCACCGAACAGTTCTCCTATTAAAGACTCCAAGGTCATCGCCCAGCTTAGCTCGCCGAGCATCATGAACGGGACTGCGAAAGGCGCCACAACGAGCATTTGGAGTCTTCTGGAAGCACTTGGGCCGGTGCAACATGAAGATGAGAGTGATCCCGGGAATGGGAAGAAAGATGAAGGCACACCCAAGGGACCTGACAGCTCAAGCATCATGTTGTATGCCCCACTCATACCCACCGACGACTCCGTGATTGAAGTTGCAAAATCGGAACTTCGTCCCGCCAAGCGTCTCCCTTTGCTCAAGGATGGTGAGAAAGAGAAGGTTAAAGCGAAGCGATTCAGTATCCAGTTGCTAGGCAAGGCCCAACCAGCTCCTCCCGTCAAGCTTGTTCAAGTCTGGGTACCATCAACGACGGACCTATCCGTCGAGACCCAGTGGTGGGGTTACCGGCTGTGTGTTAATCCCCTACCCCTTTGTGTTTTATTCCTAGCATCTAACCTCCATATGCAAGGTACCTTCCGCCGCCCGTGATGGCCGTCCTGGGCCAGAAAGAAGCCCAGGCGATAAAGATTACCGCAATAATTACCACTGCGCTGGCCTGGATCATAGACAACTTGCCTATATCAGTTGTTCCCTTGCCACTCCAGCCCGCAGTGCTCGTTCTCAAATCCTTGGCACCGCATTTAAGCTACATCGGCATGTTCATTGCGTGGAGCTGGGCCAATCTGCAAGGGCTCGATCAAGGTCAGGCCCCGTTTCTTTTGGTAAACTAGGAATCGGAATTTTTGTTAATCCTTTTCTCTCTTTAGGAAATGGTGTCATTTTGACTGCGACGTGGCTGTTGCCTATCGCACTTATACCTAGTACATGGTCTCCGCCTCGTCCGGTCCCTGCACCTTCCCCACCCGCTGCCCCGGCCACTCCCGGCACTAACCCTACTCCAACCAAGCCCACCGTGCCTTCTGTTCCTGCACCCACTGCACCCACTGTTCCTGCACCCACTACTCCTGCGCCCGCGCCTACTGATCCGGGATCTAGTACGCCTACCGTTGAACCCACCTCGCCTGATAAGTCCGGCACACCTGCCAAGTCTCCTCCTCCCACCAAGAGCCCTTTGTCCTTTACGAATCTATTCAAGGCCAAGGCCAAGTAAACTAGGCCACCCATACCCAGTTTTCGATTTTCCTTTTTTTTTTTTGGTCAAGGAACTCTGCCTTCTGGTTTCTGAACCTTTACTTACCCCAACGTCACGTCACGTCTATGGGCGCCATTCTTTATTCAGCCCTTTCACGTCTACTTACGATTCACGATTTTAGCCTTTGCATGTAACGACCCCACACGAACACACCGTTTCTTTCTACCCTTTTGTCATTCAATTGAATTTTTTCATCTCATGTACGACGTATGTAGTAATGGGTTCGTTTCGAATTTTTGTTGGGTAGTTATTATTATACCCCACAGTTATACTGAGTTAGTACATATAGTAATCTCGACAAACGCTCGTTTATTGTGGGGAAAGTGATGATAGGTGTTACAGTGCATCTACAAAAGCGGGACCAATAAACAAAAAAAAAGAGAGTGATGTCCAATCTCTACATAAGGCAGCAAAATGATACACGATAGCGGTAAAAAAACAAGAATGGGGAGAGGGAGAGGGTAGAACGATTATTTACTCTATAGAGGAAACTACAACGCATAAAGATATCAAGAGAGAGAGAGAGAAGGAAAAAAAAAGGGGGGGACGGAGAGCTAGCACATAATTCACAATTTCACATCACCCACTGCTGCTGCTGCTGCCGCACCTCGCACGCCAACGCACTCCGGCCAAGCCCATCAAACCCAATACGGCAAAGACGTTCCCTCCCAGCACCTAAACCTCCCTCTCGCCCACGGCCCTCCCACCCAACGCCGCGCTCCCACAGCACGTTCTGCAGCGCTTTGAGTCTGAGAAGCGCGGGGTTCGCGACGGGGCGCATGCGTAGCAGGACTTCGCCTTCGGGTGGGGGTTCCCGTGGGCGGAGGGGAGAGCGGGTTAGTGGGGGTGGAGGTGGGAAGACGAGTGATGGTGGGTGGGGGAGAGCCGTACGCGCGCAGGGTACCATGGAGGATGACGACGATGTTATATGGTCGTGGTCGTGGTCGTGGTCGTGTGGGGCAAGGAGAGGAATGAAGTGGACAGAGGCGGAAGAGGGTTGGTGGGGGTCATCGTCTGGTACTGGGAGTATGAACATAGATGCATCGGCGGCACACACGCGGTAGCCAGGTGGTTTCAATTTGAGTTTGTTAAGGCCTGTTGCTGGTGGTGCCGGTGCTGATGGTTTCTGTGCGTCTACCCAGTTCAGTTTTCTGGTCCTGGTGGCGTCACCTCTTCCCTCCTGCAGCGTCAGCGAATGCTCTCGCTCCTGCTCACGGAAAGTATCCGAGATGGTGGCCAAGAACGTTGCGCTGATGGATGTTGTCTGGAGGCGCAGAAAGAACGACATACGCTCGGCCACAGCCACTACCAGCGGACAACTCGTCTTGCAATCACCAATGTCGAGAACTTCGGGTAATGTCTGCGCACGTGATGGGTCTTCCTTGATCACCCTTGGTGTTCGGTCAGGCACGGCCAGATCCAAAGGGCCAGCGGAAACCACAGTGAGCCGAGAATGGCAAGAATGACGGAGTGGGGTCGGCTTATATTCGGACCTGGCGTGGAAGGGCTTTGATAAAGAAGGTTGTGACAACGGCGTCTTCTTCAACCACGATGATATGGGAGACGTGGAAGGAGTCGTCGGAGCCGTGGATGCTGACCCACTGCTGCTATTGCTGCTGCTACTGCTGGTGCTGGTGAAGCTCAACCATGAGACGGATCGGGATGGTGCGCTTCGCGGACCGGTGTTCGATGTGGGTGAACTGGTGGCGGACATTGCCGAAGCGGAACATGCGGCACATTTTGCTTCCCCGTCACGGCGAGATGACCTATAACTAGGGGTGCGTTCGAGCATGGGGGCCTTGCCTTTTACTTCCCTGCGGTCACTTTCCTCCCACTCCACGACTCGGAGCAGGCTCTCGAGGAGCTCGGAGTAGGCTGGGTCTTGGCATTGAGAGGCAGATGCTGGTGCTGCGTGTTTGGTGGCTAGAGCTGGTGCTGGTGCTGCTTCGGGAAAGAGGGGGCCATGCATGCTGGCGAGGACGTCTTTGAATGAAACGGAGTCGCTCGGACTGGGAAGAGGGGTCGGGGGTCGTGGTTGTGGCTCCTTTGCTCTGGAATGACGTGTTATGCTGGAGCTGGGGGTCATAAATTGGTACTGGAAGGGCTCATGAGACGAGGAGGGGTAATCGTCGGACAAGTGGGATTGAGAGAGGGAGTCGTAAGAGAGGACACTGCGCGGACGCTGCCACGACCGGGTCATCAGGCGCTGATGATAGCGCATACGCTCGTGCTCGGCCACGGACTCTGCTTCTCGACGTTTTCTCTCATTTTCGAGTGCCACCGCCTGTTCACGAGCCTTGATGACGAGCAGCCTCTCCTGGCGCAGTCTCCGCTTCTCCTGATCCCATATCCGTTCGCATGCCCGCAATCGCTCTGCTCTCAGTTGTTCTTGCCAGCGTTCGCACTCGCGGCGTTGTGCCTCCTGCACTGCCTTCTCGTCCGCCTCGTCGAGGGTGAGTCTCCCAGCGGGAACGAAGCAGACGTCAAAGTCCTCGTCCTGGACTGCGGCAATGCGGGGGTCGTCGTCAGAAGTGACTTCGATGCCTTTGAGCTTGAGGAGGAGGATTTTAGCGAGGTGGATGTTGTCTAGGGCGTAGGCGATGTGGACCTGGTCCTCGAGGGAAGTGGGTGGGGTGGGTGAAGGGGCGTAGTCTTCAGGGGACATTGGATCGAAAATGGGGTTGCGGGAGGTGGAGGTGGGCAAAGGAGGTGGTGAATGGTGAATGGAGTCACGGGACGCGTCAGTGGTTGGTGGCAGTGGTGGGGATGGCGGTGGTGGGTGATTGCGCCGTCTTTCCTCTGATGCTTGCCTTGCCAAAGCTGCCTGAGAAACGAGCCTGGAACGCCCGCGACACTGCATGGTCGCGCGACGGGCGTCGACAGGGATCCGGCGAAAAAAGGGAGAAAGGGGCGAAAAGAGGGAAAAAGAAGGGAATATTGGCAAGGGAAATGAGAGATGGATATTAAGAGGGGACGACGAGGGGACGACGAAGAGGAGAGTAAAGGGTGGAGTGGTAAAGTGGATTATTGTTATCAACCAATAAAAAGACACCGTTTGCCCGGGCACAGCCACCCGAGAGCAGCAGAAAAAATCACGGAGAACGTTCGAACGGGGACAACGACCAACACTGTTCCGGTTCCGTTGCCTGTCTGGGCAACAACAGTCCACCTGAGTTCCATATGACAACCTCGGTACCATTTGCCCATTCCCAGTAACAACTCCACCAACCTTTCGCTCCCCTCATTCCTCTCTCGTCCAACCCCCAGCGCTTAGATACACCCAAACAAGCCTTGTCAGCACTGCTGCCCAGCTCATGAATTAGCCTCGTGCATGGACCACAGCACGCAGCGAAACCGCAGTGCCCCGGTGTAAATCCGGACTATCCTCTGCTTTGTATGTTTCAACCTTAATGTCTATTTCATCGACACGTGTAACAGCACCTCTCGTAAATGCCTCGTCTCGAGACTACCTTCTCGTCACTTCTCCGCACGTGGGCTTATCCCTTGAACAACCGCTGTGCCACCATCACAGGGTTTTGGGAATACGGTAAACTGCCAGGAAGACAGAATTTCGAACACAGGGAGGCGGGACCCCGCTCGGGTACGATGCTTGTACATATCTGCATTCCTTGGGATATCTGCACCTAGCGTTCTCGTGTTCCGTGATCCGTCTCTGCGACTTTCTTCCCATTGCCGGGACCGTCCCATCCACCCCGACTCCGCGAATCACAATCTGCCATGCCCGACATTTCAACCCTGTGCGGGAGAACTCCGGCAATCAGTAGCCAACTCTCGGACCAGTGAAAAAAAGTCATGGCGATCAGGGCTCACAAATTTCTATCACAAAGCCTGACCTCCCGTGAATACGTATCTGGCCAGGGCTTCTCGGTTGTACCACCAACCCGGGGAAGTTTTGCCAAATGCATTTCGATGGTTCTGAAATACTATGGTTCTAAACACATTCATTCCATCATGTTGTACCTGCAAACATGTGACATATTTTGCCATGTTTTCATCAGACGTCGTAGCTAATCAACGACAAACAACGTCTACCAACACGATCATTTGCCTGAAAAATCTGTGCGTCGACGCTGTTCACCATTCTCAGACTCGAGGGTACGAATGCAGTCACCCGCATCGTCAAATTTATTTCAGTGCATCCAAAATTTGCGAGATCAATGAATCGTGGTGATATTCGTGGATGGTGGCAGGGGGAAAGGGGGGAGGGGGCGGTGAACGAAGTCGGGGCCACAAGATGGATGCTCTGTCCTGCATGAAACAATAATGGTTGTCAACGCCTCAGGTACGTCTTTTCTTCCTCCCCGCATCGTCACAAACACGACATTTTAGCACACCCTGTGGAAACTTATCCACACTATCACCAAGCTCGAGTTTAGATCTCCCTTCAATGTTCACTTCCTATGATTATACAAAGACATTTTGCATGTTTCAGAACGGCCAACGACAGTTGCTTACTTGTCTGGCTTCTTAGTGGACTTTTTTCCTTTTCTCTTTTTCTTTCTTCCCTGCCCACAGCGCTGAATTGGACCCACGAAGTTGGTCATTTTGCCGTGTAACTGCCGCCCATTGTCCACAGATGTATGCTTTGACATGGGGCCACTCGCCACACAAAGCTCTGCTCGGAACACGAGGAGGTCAAAGCGAGCCACAGGCCACCCGTTGCTACACCACTTCTCTGGAAACATTTATAAGTTAACGGTCCGACTGGCAATAGTTCCACCGCCAGTTTTTCCTCCAACCTACCCGCCAGCGCCACTCCTCTGCATCCATGCTTTTCGCCTCTGCTCCGCTTTCCGATATCGAGAACGGTGCTGGTGCTTCTCCTCCTTGCGATATACCCCAAGTCAAACATCGAAGCTACTGGGAAACCATACTTGGTCCATCTGCTGTTGAACCCCTCGCGTCACTGACGAACGTCAATCCGAAAAGCTTTTGGGGAACCATCTTGAATACATCTACCCTGCCTGTCCTCTCCCTGCCCAATGCCAACCCGAAAAGCTCTTGCGAAACCGTCCTGGTTACGTCCACCGAGCCAGCCTCGCCCTCGATTAATGTCAAGCGAAGAGGTTATTGGGAAACCGTCCTTGGTCCATCCGTTCAACCTCTCTCGTCCACAAATAATGCCGACTTGAATCAGAACGCGACTGAGGAAGGCATTCCCAACTCTAGTACCCACCCCTCGTCTCCGACGAACGTCAAGCGGAGAGGTTATTGGGAAACCGTCCTTGGTCCATCCGTTCAAACCCCCTCCACAAACAATGCCGAGTTGAATCAGAATGCGGGAAAGGATGGGATTCCCAGCCCTAGTACCCACCTCCCGTCCATTTCAGCTGCCGTTGCTCCATCTACTGAGCCACTCCTGTCGTTGGACAACGCCCACTTGAACCAAAACACGGGTAACAGTGACATCTCCAAGTTACATCCTCCCGTACCCCAATACCCACCTCTTTCTCGTTCCTTCTCTGTCCCAGATTTACTTTCTGCGCCTAAACCCCCTTCACGCCCTATCCCTGCACAGATCACCACACCTGTCGGGCCTCCTGTGGCACAACGTTCTCGGTACTTCCCGTATCCCCGAGTGGTCAATGACTGCACTGCACTGGCGAGGGATTCAGTATCCAAAACGCGTGCTCTCAGTGCGTGATCCCGTTGTTTGTGTTCTGCTACATGTTGAACTGACCTTCCCTCGTTCCCCAGACCAGAATCCTTTCTCGTCATCGCTGGGGTTCGGGACGGCGAGCCAGGGATTTAATCCTGGTTACCGGGCATATGGAAATAGGCGTCAATACACGTCGGCCAGAACAGGAACGGGCTATTACGACGCGTTCGGAAACATTTCCACACGTTATCCCAACGCTTTTGAAACTGTTCCTTGGTCTGGCACATCCCAACGTGCGGCTGCGCCCACTCGATTCGCCGTCCAGGATAGGAATTATGTCGAACCTGGAAGCGACGACTGGGTCAATTTCAGTAATCATGGGAGTACATTCAACTTTGGTCACATAGCATGGAATAGGTATACATTTCCAAAGTACAACCAGGGGTATACCCCTCTTGACACGTCTTCCGACCCCATCTACGACCCTGCCACCGACCCTTCTACAGCGTTCGTCGCGTCCATCTCGAAACCCGCACCGGGGACGACGTACCTGCCTTCGCCCCCTTCGTCGCTCGAAGTCAGTGGTAACAGTCGTGGTGATGGTGGCAACAAAGAACGAGGAGAGGAACGCCGTGTCCCCCTGCGTCAGCCACAGCCCGTTCGGCCCATCTCGATAATTCCGTTTTCGGAATTGGCTTTGGCGGTGTCGTCGTCGTCGCCGTCGTCGTCATCATCATCATCATTGGGGTTTGAGGTGGAATGCTTCTCGACAGATAGTTATGATGATGTGTCCCCGAACGCGTCGGTGTCCTCTCCATCGCTCTCTGAGAGCTACTACTCGATGGATACCTGCCCGAGTGTCTCCCCTCGGCCGATTTCTGGCCGAGAGCAGGCTAACGAGAGCTATTACCGACTGGACGGGTCCTTGCATTCTGGCAACGGACTCTTGCTACACGAAGGGGACGCATGCGATGCTGAGAGCTACTACTCCGTGGATACGTCTCCGGACGGATCTCTCGGGCGGTTTTCTGACGAGGAGTCAGAGTACGAAGACGCACAGAGCTCCTGCTCCATGGATACGTCTTCAGACGACGAGGAAGAGGAAGAAGAAGGTGCTTTGCAACTCGACAAGGACGAGTTCTATGCTCGGCTGTACGAATCTTACCGGCGTGCGACGGTCAGGTACTTGGAGTCGACTGTTCCCATCGCTCGGCCGTCGTCGCCGTCCGATAGGCATATTGGTGGGCTTTTTTGCGACTGCGGGTGTTCGGGAACGATCCATAGCATCCTGACCTTGGATGAAAGTGACTTTTTGTAGAGGGGCCTATCCCAATCAAAAGTTTAATGGTTGGTGGTGATGAATTTGTAGTACTGAATTCTCCCCCTCAAGTCGAGGGTGTATTTTCTGGATCGCTTTCTGTTTGAATAATAATGATGACTTTGCATCAGATGTAACTGATGATAATTGACTCGGGTACCGCTGACTCCCGTTGACTTTGGAAAAAAACACGTGAAGATTGCGGGATTTCTCGTTTGGGGGCTGCGCAAAATGATATATAAATATTGTGCTTTTCGAGTTCATCCCCACATTGCAGGGCCACGTTAATTCTCATTAATATTCCGGCTTCGTCATTGTGCCTCTGATCCACTATGCTGGGCTTCTTGTCGACCAGCACCGCTCGACTCCTCAATATCCCATTCGAACCTTCGGGTTTCGAGCTCTCCATACCAGAGGACGAGGAGACTTTGGTAAGTTTTGTCCCTGACAAGTCCTCAAATTGCCCTCCTGTCTTCTCACACCACAAACCAAAGGCGGTTGACGTCGATGCGCTAAGGCGACTCGTCCAGCCTCTGCCTGACCTCGCGTGGCGTGGTATCGCTGGAATGTGCGGCCGGACAATCACCCCCATGTATAAAAGTCTGCAGACAATGCTCATCGACGACGTAGAGCACGTCGCCCATCTTCTATCGGAGCTGGAACCGCCTGGCGAAAAATGTGACTTTTGTCATAAACCAGTGCGTTTTCATATTTGGTGTGTTTGAACTTTTTTTTTGTTCAACTTTTCTTTTTTTTTTTCTCCCCCCCCCTCACAGAGCTACGGTCGTGCGAATACGTCATCGTCGCCTGGCTGTCCACATCATATGATTCCGAATGCACATTGCGCCCATGATAGGCTCACTTCACAGGACATCTCACCTCAGGACCGGCCCAGACGCAAGCGTCGGCGTTCATCTACACCAGTACGTTCAACAAATGTACACGTAACGTTTCGCCCTCTGACTCCATGATGTCCCTTTTTTTCCACAAAAAAAACAAAAAAAAAGTCTGATCGCCCAGTTACGATCCCCACACACCCTTCCGCCCCCATCATCGTCATCACGCCCTGCATTTCCCAACCGCGCGACGCCACGTCCCACCCACCCTTCCAGGACAGTTGCTTCGGCAACCGCCTGACCCTGCCAACGTCGTATCCAATATTCAACGACGTTTTCCCCCCGCTCCTGCCAACAACAACGCCGCATCCTTTGCTGCATGCCGTGGTGGACAAGTGGCGGTGGGTGGACGGGCATTGGCGTGCAGTCCTCCCGACATTGGAGGAGCAACGCCGGCAGGGCTTGTCTTCCCGGCTTTTGCTGGTCAGGAGGAGGGCAAACGGGAGGCACCATCGTTTGATGTCCGACAGGCAGGTGTGATAGGTTCAAGCGCCCCCCGTGTTATCGCTTTGCGACGAGACGGGGTGCACGGAGGGGCATTTCTCGTTGCTCGTTAGACCATCAAGGCGGTGATGGTCGTTAGGTCGTTGACTCGCGATCTTCCTTGGTTGGTTACACCAGAAACCAAAATGTTCCCGCGTTTCCCCACATCTCCATGGCAAGAATCTGAAAATGCAAGCCTCTCAGCATGGGTCTATTGTCCAGCCATGGCCATCGTGTAGATTGTAGATATTACGATCTAGCATCGCGGAAAGGCAGGAGACCGTGAAATATTTCACTTGCAGAAATCATACTCTCGAGTGTCCTGTTCTATCGGCAATTTTATGCAAGTTGGATCGAAAGGGGTACTTATTGGGAGGTACTCAATGTCGGATCGTCGAGGCGCGGAAAGTTTGGCCCAATCAAAGTCTTGGAGGTCTTGATTGATGATCGATGAGAAGGTGCAAATGTGATGGCAACTACGTCAAGTGTTTTTGCAAATTTCTGCAGATACCTGCAGTGTGCCGCGCTTCGATTGATGGGGCGACCGAACAAAAAGCAGCACAGGAAATGCAAAGGTCGAACATTTTGATGAGATTTGTCAACCCCTCATACCGTTCTCTATCATTGGTTTCTGGTCGACCTCCATAAAATTCCTCGAAGAAGGGGTTTGAAGCTTGAAGCTTGAAGCCTGAAGTTTCAATGTTCGATGGTCGGTACCTAGGCGGGCATCGTGAAAACCAGCCATTTCATCTGATCGAAGGCACGGCTTAAATCCCCATCTTCTTGTACCGGCCCAAGGATGGATCCGGATAACTGCTGTAAAAAAGGGAACATTAAAATGCTATATGCAGTATAGCAGATAGTACACAACACCGCCGACACGTCATTCCGTATTCCAGAACCCTGGTACCTTTCCCTCCGCACAATCAGCTGTTCGACAGTAAAAGATCCGATAAAATGCTCGTGTATTGGCATCGCGACGTCATCCGATACAATATCCCCGTTTATCTGATGCCATTAAAAAAAAGAAATTTGAGTGAATGATCAATAGCAAGAAAATAGCGCATATATTTATGAGAAACAGACTGCGCAAGGAGTTGCTAGAGCGCTTGGGCTTCGAAATCCCTCGCAGTGACGTGGATATGAACCCCCCGCACCAGTTTGAGAATACTTGCTATCGGCGCCGCATTTTTCGAAGTCGAAAGAGCGATAAATTTGACATTGTTGGAAGGATGGTTCAAATTTGTGCTTTTGCCTGGTATTGACAATTCGCAAAACTCGGTGAATTCGACAAACAACGAACAGGTTTGGTAGGACGAATACTTACTATCATGACGGCCGGCAGTTTGTTCGGGTCCAGGACAATTGAAAGTGCTGAGCCGCGCCTTACCTAATGTATGTGCTTCAAGTTTATCGTCCTCGACGACTCGGATGTGACTGACTGACTACCTGTTCACCAGTCCTGTGTGGCGGTTTGGAGTCGCCAAATTGTACACAGTGAGAGTACATTCTCATAATCAATCAATCTACCTGCAATACGACCTCGGCGACCGTGGAGGAGGTCGTAATTACCAACTGTTCGGGAGCTAAACTGTACGCACACCCCATAATTCTTCTCGATAATAGCCACATATACGCTTCTTATCTAATGAATACGCAATAGAAAGTCACTCCGACGCCGTGTTCAGAAGGCTATCAATGTATTATGTATCATGCACGGCGTTTATGCCAGCTTATTCCTTATTGTCATCCCACAAACCCTCGTCATAATACGTGACGCTCAAGTTTTGACCAAGTTATTTCTACACAACCCCCCATACAAGTTCGAGTCCATACTTAACAGTCACCATGAAGTACAGTATCTTTGCGACTATCCCCGCCACGCTCGTGCTTTTTGGCTACGCTCTGCTTCCTGTTGCTGCCGATTGCTGCAACTCTGCGGTGATGGCAGTAGGCCGACTCCCTGCTGTGGATACGGATCATGGTAGGCGTGCATTGGTGCAAACTTGCTTGCGGTCGTTACCTGACACACACCGTTAGCAACATCTTTTGCTGCAACTGTGACGGTGGCTGCAGGCACAACCTCAACCACCGGGGTTTGAAGGGCCAGAGCGATCTCGACACCGGTGTGAGCTCCAGCTGCGAGTAAGTTCTGTTGTCCGATTACGTGTAGTACAATTTTACTCATCATGTTGTGTGTGTATTGATTAGGGGTTGTTCATCGTTGCTGATACTGACGGCGACAGCAAAGTCACGTTCAACGAGTGGTTCGAGTACTCGACCGCAGACAAACGCAAGGAGATGGCCGTTAAGTGGACCAAGTACGACACGGAGGGTAAAGGATATCTTACCATGGAAGAAGCGTACGAGCGCAAGGTCTAAGCGATAAAGATGTCCCAATACTTAATGAATTCGGTGTGTCGTTTTCCATTTTAGTTTACTGTTTGTTTCCGCTTCCCTGCGGTCTTTTTTCCCACCTTGCTTGTTACACGTCGATGTTTTTTTGTTCTTGGAAGTCGCAACAGAAAATTGATAAACAATAATGATGACTCCCGTTTACCTTGAGAGGCACAATGTTTAACACCTTTACTGACCTTGGAATCATCCTTGGGCACACCTCTTTATGGTCAGGGTCACTTGTGCAAGCGTTTTCGTCTCCATTTCCTCATTCATCCTCAGAGGAATTGCTCTGTTTCTCGATCAGAAATGTAATAATGATGGCTTCATTCAACTGAACCGTTGTACTGGTTGCTACAAAGGGCTCAAACCATCCACACGCAAGAAGCACTATCAGTAAGCCAACGATTGAAATGTTATAACTACCCTCTGATTATGGGAGTAGTACTGGGGGTTCCAATCCGTCTAATGATGGCTTGATGTTCGATAGTCGGTGGGCATCCTGCAGTAGAATCCCAGTAGAAAAGGGAACATTAAAATGCTATATGCAGTATAGCAGATAATATACAACACCGCCGACACCAGAACCCTTGTACCTTTTCCCTCCGCACAATCACCTGTTCGACGTTCGACAGTAAAAGATCCGATAATCAATAAATACTCGTGTTTTGGTATCGCAACGTCATCCGATCGTCATGATCACAATATCCCCCGTTCATATCTAATGCTCAGAAAAATATTTTGAGTGAAATGAATGGTCAGCCAATAGCAGGGAAATAGCGCATATATTTATGAGAAACAGACTGCGCAAAGAGTTGCTCTTGCAGTGAAATGGATGTGGACCCCGCACCAGTTTGAGATACTTGCTATCTGCGCGGCGTTTTCATAGTCGAAGAGAGCGATAAATTTGACATTGCCGGAAGGATGGTTCAAATTTGCTCTTTTGCCTGGTAGAAACTCGGTGAATCCGACAAACAACAAACAGGTTTGGTAGGACGAATACTTACTTACATGACGCCCGGCAGTTTGTTCGGGTCCAGTTAGCAATATTGGGGACAATTGAAAGAAGCCCCGTCTGATCAGGCGGGTTGGAGTCTTGGTGCTGCCTATCTGGGATCCAACTTTGTTGTGCACCAAAGTGTTCACTAGTACTAGTACACCGCTGATTTTTCAAAGTCTCGTGACAAGGTTTCCCGCGCAAGATCTCCAGATATGGATTTGATGTCAGGTGATAGCCACATAAGGCTGTCACGACCTCAAGACTCGAATCAATAGAGTCTTGGCAGAGTCGATATTGCACCGACATTTTTTAGGACACCAAATTGAGGTCAAGTCAGTACAGTGAAAATATCTGCCTGGCTATTTATTTAATTATTATTATTATTATTACTGGATTGTGGAGCTTTTGCCAGGCAAATTGAGAAAGGAAAAAGGATATTATTATTTAATAGCATTTGAATCTGAAAGGAAGGCGACAGTGGGGGGTAGGTGGCGTGAGACTTTCGCTTATGCTCGCGAGTTCGCTTACATGGCTCGCGTGAATGCTCGCGTGCGCAGCCATGTTATGCCACGCGAGGCGCAGCCGAGCCTGTTGCCTTGCGAGGCGAAGCCGAGCTCTCTGCTCTCTCCCCACTACTACCACCTTCCATCCACCTGGGGTAGTGTGCCGTCACACCCCCACAAGCTGCCCAAGCGGCTCCCAGGTACCCCCAGGCCCGCTCTCAGCCCAACCACCTAGCCCAGCCAACACCAACAAGGCCGGCCAACGGGGACACACACACCACCGCCGTTTGGATTTTGGGATGCGGGGATGTTAGAAAAACCATCAGGGGATGGGTGCACCCCACCCCTGATGCCCAAGTATGTTTTTTTCACCTTTAAATCGGGTCTGCCCAGTGTACTGATGATTTTTGAGTGCGTTTTCACCATTGCCCCACTGCCCTGGCCCAACCACAACCCCAAACGACCCCACAGCCCTCCCATGATCCCCTCCCGCCCCCCGTTACCGAACGTTTGAGCCCAAACTCGAACGTTCCGCCAAAAAAAAGGTTTTTTTTTTTTTTCCCTTGCTTTGGCCTCTCTAACGCACCTCCCGTCTCTCCCCTGGCCCAGCCGCGTCCCCAAAACACCCCATGTCCCCCTTTTAAGCCCCTCTTGCCTCACGTGGCGAGCCCAAACTCGAACATTCTGCCAAAAAAGAGGTATTCCTGCTTTTTCGTGACTTTGGTCCCACTACCCCCATCCCCCTGTGCCCCCTAGCCCCAGCACACCTGGAAATGACCCCACGGCCCCCCTGCAATCTCCGTTGGCCGACCATTCGAGCCCAGTCTTGAATGTTCGGCCAAAACAGGTAATTTCTTGACTTTAGCCCCACTACGCCATCCCCGCGCTCCCCTGGCCCCACCACACCCCAAAACGACCCCACGGCCCTTCTCTGAGCCCTACCCGGCTCCTGTCGCGAGGCTCTCGAGCCCATCGCTAGGTTCTCGAGCCCAAACCCGAAGGTCTAAGTTTTTCAATTCAATTTTTGGTATTATTGGATGCCACCCCCACCTTAGATTAGTTTATGTTGTTTTGTGGTTGTAGCTAGATTTATTGAGTCTAATGACAATGTTTTTTGAGTCAATGTGATTTTATAAGTTTAAGTATTTATACAAAAAACAATATCAGGAATGTGAATAATATGTTAAATACAAAGACTATGAGATATCCCTTTCGATTCCCAACAAATTCTGCATGTGATTGATGATAAAAACAAGATGTAAATTTCATACGCGATATAGTGGACACATTTTGCACGCCTCGCACTCAATCTGTCACATGGTGACCAAATAAATCCAATTACCAACTATGTGGGGGAGAAGAAGCAACAACTGGACACATTCATTGGGCATTCAACTAGCACATTTGCTGTGATTATAATTTGACTGTTGCAATCCATTCTCTCCCCCACAATTTGAGCATTTGTTGGCATATTACAAAATGTGAGCAAAGCAATAAAATGGCTTATTTATGAGATTGGCTTGCTTAACATTGGGCATACTAGGGATCCTAACAACCAGCCACTTTATGAAGAAGTGGATGGGATTGAATATATAAATTTTATGTGGGTGTTTGGATTATTTTGATGCAGAACTGGACTGTTGATATCTTGGCCAGATTGTCACAGCATCATGCAGAGCCCATGCGAACTCCTGAAAGAGATCGTCATGGAGAAAGAGAAAGAGAAAGACTGCAAAGATTGCAAATGACATCTCCCTCAATTCGTCGACAAAGAACCTATGACCGTCAGCCACCCATTGTTCAGCCAAACTTTGGTGTGCCATCTCAAAACCCTGCCAGCTCGCAACCTTCTTCTTCAAGTCATCATTGGCCTGTTCCAGTGAACGTCTATCCTGGCTTGCCAAGACATCAAATTGCACATCATGATAGGCAAATTGCCTATTATCAGCAGCGACGGCAAGCTGCAGAGAGAAGGGTTCCACCAGTGGCATCTAACCCACCTCAAACTAACTGGGAGGAAGATTTGCAGCAAGGATTTGAGCAAAGGCATGCTGATCGGGTGCGACGACGTGGCCAATCCAATCCAATGTGCAGCCATCAGCATCAGCAAGGGATGCTAATTGGAATGCTGGATATCAGCCACAAGAGAACAGCCGTTATGAACAGTTAAAGGCAGAAAGGGAGCAGAGGAAAGCGGAACATCAACAAAAATTTGATGTTGATGAGCAATGGCAGCAGCAATTTCAAGCAGAGTATCAACGGTTGGCAGAACAGGATCGTCTTGCCAAGCAGGCAGAGGAAGAGAGGTTGCACCAGCAGCATCTCCAGGAGAAGCAGGCTCTTCTTGAACGCCAGCGTCTTGCAGTTCAGCGAGAGGAAGAACGTTGGCACCAGCAAAATCTAGCTGAACAAAGGAGGGTTGCTGAACAAAGACAGCATGCCAGACAGTTGGAGCAAGCACGTTTGCACCAGCAACACCAGGATGAACAGCAGAGGCTAAGGGAATTGGAAGGGCACCTTCACCAGCAGCATCTTGATGAACAGCAGAGGGCATCACAGGAACATGTGTTACATCATGTACACACCCAAGAGATGAGAGCAGAAGCTCATCATGAAGCTCATCAGCAGCAACATGCTAATCATCTTGCAGCAGTGGAGCAGGCTCAGCCAGCAGTGGAAGAGCACAATGCACAAGAAAGGCTGCCAAAGGGTCGCAAAACATATCAGGAGCCGCACACTCGATTCAGCATTGGGGCAATGGATGTGGAATGTTCTCACTGCAAAGCCCTTCACTTCATCACAGAGCGTCTCTCCAATTCTTCCAAACGCAATCCCAAGTTTGGCATGTGCTGCCTTCAAGGACAGGTGCACTTGCAGCCTTTCCCACAACCTCCTGTTGTTTTGAAACGGCTCTTCACCAACAGTTCCCCTCAGGCACGTTCATTCAGGGAAAAGATACGCCAGTACAACGCCGCCTTTGCATTCACTTCAGTTGCTGTTCAGCTTGACCTGAACATTTTGAATGGCACTGGAGTTTATTCCTTTCGTTTGCATGGGGATTTACATCACAACATGGGGGCTCTCATTCCACGAAATGACAGGCAACCTGCATATGCACAGCTTTACATACATGACCCACAAGCTGCTCTTGCCACACGCCAGGCTCGGAATCCTAACTTGAATCACCTCATCATGAGCGACTTACAGATGATGCTTAACAGTGTCAATCCCTTTGTGCCATTGTACAAACAAGCACATCAGATCATGATGGCAGAGGATCATGGAAATGTCCAGGCTCAAATTGTTCTACAGAAAACTGCAGATCGCCGTCGATATAACTTGCCTACAGTGGAGGAGGTTGCAGCCATTATACCTGGAGATGGTGAAGAGGAAGTCAACCCTCATAGAGAGATAATTCTGCGTCTCAAAACTCCAGATCAAGGTGGTGGTCTGAAAAGGATCAGTCATCTCAATCCTCTCTACTCACCACTGCACTATGTCCTTCTCTTCCCACATGGTGAGCAAGGCTGGCATGATGGCATTCCTTCACTCCCTGGACCTCAGGGTCAAAGACGCTCTGAAAATGTCACTCAACGACGGTATTATGCATATCGACTTCATACAAGAGTTCAAGATCCTGACACACTATTTCGTGGAGGACGACTCTTCCAGCAGTATGTGGTGGACGCCTGGTCTTCAATTGAGGGCAGTGAACTCTTTTGGCTGAAATGCAATCAAAAAACCATCAGAGCTGATTTATACCAGGGGCTTAACAATGTTGTGCACAACGCAGATGATGGTCCTGCTGATCTGGGTCAAGTCGGAACCCGCATCGTCCTCCCCTCTTCACATGCTGGCAGTGCTCGCCACATGTTCCAGCTCTTCCAGGATTCAATGGCCATCAGCAGGTACTGCAAAAAGCCAGATCTATTCCTCACAATGACCTGCAACCCAAAATGGCCAGAGATTCAGGAAGAGTTGTTGAAATATAATAGAGACATTAACGATAGGCCAGGGGCACCACAAAGGACACAAACCGCATCAGATCGTCCAGACATTGTCGCTCGGGTCTTTTACCAAAAAATGAAGGAGCTTCTCAAGGAGGTCAGAGGTGGCATATTTGGAGAAGTTGCTGGCTTGGTGTACACCATTGAATTCCAAAAGCGGGGTTTACCTCATATGCACTTGCTCATATTCCTTCGAGAGCAGTTCAAAATACGCAATGCGGCTGATGCAGACACTATAGTGTCAGCACAAATCCCAGACCCTGAAACTCACCCAATGCTCTATGAAACTGTCACCCAATGCATGATGCATGGTCCTTGCGGCCCAGAGTATCCTAATGCTCCTTGCATGGTTGATGGAAAATGCAGCAAGCATTTTCCAAAGGATTTCTGTGAGGAGACCCGCTTTGGTGATGATGGCTATCCAGAGTATAAGAGGCCTAACAATGGTCGCACTTACACCAACAGCCGTGGTCAGGTTTTTGACAACCGTCATGTCATCCCTTACTCCCCTTACCTTTCAGCACGGTATAACTGTCATATCAATGTCGAGGTCTGTGCATCTGTGAAGGCCATCAAGTATATACACAAGTATATTTACAAAGGCCATGACATGGCAACATTTGCAGTGGGTGGAGATCAAGTCATCAATGAAATCCAGGATTACATTGATGGGCGCTACATTGGCCCTCCAGAAGCTTGCTGGCATGTAATGGAGTTCCCCATGCATGAGGAGAGTCCCACTGTATATCGTCTTCCAGTCCACCTCCAGGATCAACAGACTGTTTACTTCGAGGAGGATGAAGATGCTGAGGAGGTGGCAGAAAGGGCAACAAACCAACCCACCGAACTCATGGGTTGGTTCCAGGCTAACAGAACATTGCCAGATGCTTGCAATTACACATATCAGGACTTTCCTGAACATTTTGTTTGGAACAAGAAAAGTCCAAAACGATGGACAGTTCGCAAGCAAGGTTTTGCCATAGCCAGGTTGACCTGGGTCTATCCTTCAGCAGGAGAACGGTTTTACCTCAGAACCCTTCTCACCATAGTCAAGGGTGCAAAGGATTGGGATGATCTTAGGAAATTCGCTGGCACAACTTATCCAACATACAAGGCCGTATGTCTTGCACGAGGCCTATTGGAAGATGATGGAGAGTGGGAACGTTGCTTGCAGGAAGCTGGAGAATTGCAAACAGGTCATCAACTGCAGAACCTCTTCGCCACCATTCTTCTCCATTGTAATCCCACTCAACCAGAGGTTCTTTGGGAGCATCATAGAGTAAACATTTGTGATGATTTGCGATTTCAACTCATCAATCACCACGGCATTCTGGAACCCACAGAGGATCAGGTTTATGATTATGGCCTCTTCCTCCTCAACACCATCCTTCTCAACTCTGGGAAGAATATCTCTCTATATCCTCCTATGCCCCTTCCAGTGGCTGAATGGCAGGTTCACCAACAGCAGAGAAATCGACTTCTGCAGCAGCAATTGGATTATGACCATTATGACCTTTTGCTGAAGGTTACCTTCAACAAAGAGAGGTTCAATGTCGAACAACGGGCAGCTTATGATGCTGTCATGCAATCCATCCACAATCATGAGGGAAAGGCATTCTTTCTTCACAGTGCAGGAGGGGGTGGAAAAACATTTGTCTGCAATACTATTGCCGCAACAATTCGTGCCAATCACAAGGTTGCTCTCACAGTTGCCTCTTCTGCAGTCGCTGCTCTCATCATGGATGGTGGAAGTACATCTCACTTCCGTTTTAAAATTCCCATTCCCATATTCGAAAACTCCACATGCAGGATCGAAAAACAGGGAGAATTGGCTGAAGTTCTCAGACAAACTGAGATTATCATTTGGGATGAAGCTCCAATGCAGCACCGTCATGCCATCGAAGCTCTCAACCGCACTTTGCAGGATGTACTGGATGACAATAGAATATTTGGAGGTATCACGATGTTGTTTGGAGGTGACTTTCGTCAAACAACCCCAGTCGTCCCCAGAGGTTCCAGGGAGAGAATCGTTAACTCTTCCTTGAAAAGGTCTTCCCTCTGGAGACACATACATGTCCTTCACCTAAAGCAAAATATGCGCTTGGATAGAACTCCAGAGAGTGATGCCTTTGCAGCTTGGCTCTTGCAGGTCGGTGCAGGTCAGGGTTTGGGTCCATCCAACACAATTCAGTTGCCACTCAATATGCGCATGCCCAATAACACAGTCCAGTCTTTGATCCAGCACTTATACCCTGGAATTGCAGAGGGCAACAAACCTGACAGCTATTTCCTTGACTGCACCATCCTCACCCCAAAGAACACCCAGGTTAATGAGCTCAATCAATCAATTCTTGATACATTTCCTGGGGAGGAGTCCATCGTTCGATCCATTGACAAAGTTGTTGGCATCCAAAACATTTATCCCATCGAGTTTCTCAATTCTCAAAATGCTTCAGGCTTGCCTTTGTCCCAGCTTGCCTTGAAGGTCGGCGGTCCTCTCATGCTCCTTCGTAACATCGACGTCGCAAATGGTCTTTGCAATGGCACATGAATGATATTGACAGACATCAAGCCCCGTGTCTTGCAGTGTCGCATTTTGGGAGGAAAACATGCAGGCAACACTGTCTTCATTCCAAGGATCACTATAGAGCCTTCAGACAGTGATTTGGCCATGCCTCTCTCACGTCACCAATTTCCAGTCCGTCTTGCTTTTGCAATGACTATCAACAAATCCCAAGGCCAATCAGTGGTCAATGTTGGTCTGGACCTCCATGAGCCTGCCTTTTCCCATGGTCAGCTTTACGTTGCTCTCTCCCGCTGCACCTCTGGAGACAGAATCAAAGTCCTCTTTCCTCATGATTCTGTTGGCACATCCACAACCAATGTCGTCTTTCAAGAACTGTTGTCTGATCTTCTTTGGTATGTGTCTATCATATCAATGCTGACATTTCATTGATAAATCTTCTTAGATTGTCTTCTCTTTCTTCAAATGGACTCAATGACATGTAGTACCATGGTCTCTTTAGATAGTTGTGTTTGTATTCATTTCAAAATGTGTTTGGGTGTTTGTATCAAGTATTATAAAGTGTTTCTTTTAATTGGAAACAAACTTTTTTTTGCTTACAACTGTGTGACTTTAGGGCAGGCTTTTGAGTGTATCAATTTTGAAGCAATTTTTTTATTGCTTGAAACTGTGTGACTTTAGGGCAGGCTTTTGAGCACTTAGTGAAGTCTTCAAAACTCACTTATTTTTTTTCTAATAATATATATCTTATCTAGAATAAAATAAAAACTTATCTAGAATAAAAATAACCACCGTGGCGAAGCAACGGGTTACCAACTAGTACACATTAAGCTACGCAAATGAGGGGAAAATGACAGTGACAACGGCCACGGACAACAACGATGATGGACGACAAAAACCCGTTGAAACCCGGACCCGCTGCGACGGGTCCGGGTTGACGCGTGTATTCCGCCGGGTCTTCCGTGGGTTACCAGAATTTGGGCAGGTTGCGGGTACATGCCATACCCGCGCCCTGGTGTCATGGGCTGCGCCCCCCCTTGTGACCTCGTGAACCGCAGTGCCGACGTCAATCACGTTCGCGAGGTTAGGTAGGGGGTCGTGAGCCTGCACCCGTCACCAGTGCGTGCCGTCGGGTTGGGTTGGTGTTGATGAGGGCGAGGGTGCACACAGGTTGGCGACAACAACGGCGTGTGTGTGTGTGTGTGTGCGTGTGCGCGTGCGCGCATTGCCTGTGTAGTTAGTAACAGAAATAGTGTAAAATAGGTACAGAAAACATACCAAATGCAGCCGGGTGGGTGCACCACTCCATTCCCCTCGTCTCTCCTGTTGTCGTTGTCGTTGCGTTTGCATGTGCCGTTGCCTTGTTCAAGTTGTCGTTGTCGTTGTTGATCACATCATGCGACCGTGACGACTGTGAAAAAAGTAAGAAAAAAAGAAATAACATACGAAAAAATACCTTGTATGTGCCCGCAAGAAACCCGTCCACCCGCGGCGTGGGTATGGGTACATCGCGGGTCACCATCATTGCCCTCATTGTAGTTAGTAAAATAGAAAGAAAGAAAAAATCTTTTAAAAAGAAAACTTAGCTTGTCATTGCTGTTGTTGTCATCGTCGTCCCTGCCATCATCGTCGCCATTGTTGTTGCCATCTTTGGTCATTGGTGCTGTTGTGCTTGTCATCGTGGTTGGTTGGACTTGTTGTTCTCTAAGAAAATAAAAATAGCTTAGTGTTGAAGCAAAAGAAAACATACCTGTCCGTGGTCGAAGCCTTCGCGAGAATTGTGTCATGGTCTAATGCAGGGAATGAACCGTGCCAAACACAGACAACGAAAGGACTTTAAGAAATTTTCAATGGGCAAGCTTATTAAGCGGCTTACCTGTGTGGCGTGTAATTGATATTTTTCTGTGGATATTTGGCAGATATCTTACTGGATCTTGAGGGGATATTTATTCAAGACTTTTGGACCTAGTTGTTACGATTTTCACCTTTTTACCCCTGTCTTTTGCTTTGACAGCACGTGACACCCATACATTCCCACGAAGATGTGCCAAGTCCCACGCTCTGATTGGACGATACCTTGTTACTGAACTCTCGGGTTGACCCCATGTCCTCATTGGATGACTTGACGGTGCATAACCATTCATGCACAACCAGAAGCTGAAGGAACCTAAAGACGATACAATCCGAACCTGACCATTCCATTCTTGTCACAACTCATGACCAGTGTGCATACCTGGAGACAAGAATACTCCATGACCCAACCACCGATCATACCCAGCAATCGGAATACTCTGGTTCTCCGCCGACCGATCATATGTCCACACCCATATGCTCATGACATTGTCATTGTTCTTTCACAATTCACCGACATGGTTCTTTATGCCTGTCACAGACGAATGAATAGCCTTGTGCCTGATAACCGATCAACTTTCCTATCTTGAAGAAGACCGACACGTCATCTCGATCCTCATGGTTATCTTTGACACTGTAGAGATCCAGATCCCTCTGGACTCCGAATCTCATACTTTCCTTTATATCCTCCATTCTCCTACTCTCTCCTTTATATTCCTCTTTCCCTTCTCTTCATATCCCCTCTTCTCACATTCCTTTCCATTCATACTTTACCATTCTTCAGTACAGTCCCTTTATAGATACTATACAGTAGCTATATAGTGTTCCCTGTACATAGTTACAAACAAGTGAGTTTTGGGTTCTGACCCCACAGACAAGGACTTGCACACCCCGATTCGCGCCTACAACGGCTGCAATCACTACAACGCCCAGCTCATCGCCACGATTGTGATATGTTCTATTGGCATCTCCACCCTTGTGGGCGTCTACATCTATGCAACCTATATTCGGATAATGCAACCTCCCCACAATGACTCAGATGTCGGATCCGTCATAGTTGCCGACAACCGATGACTCCTTTGACCTATCTTGGCTGAACATCTTGCTCTTCTTCACATGTCACCTCCACATTCATTCGCCTTTCTTCTCATCAGCTGACCGCCGGTGCTCAACTAGCAACCCGAACTCGCATGTATGACAAGCCCCCTTGATGCTCCACAAGGACTTGCATTCCAACATGTTTCATTACCTTTGTGTACCAGTCCACTGGTCGAGAATATCCATACCCAGTCGACATCCCAGTCATCCAGTACCCTGCAGCCAAGAAGGGTTATATGAAGCACCCTTGCTTATCGTACTGCAGGAACCACAGTTGCTGGTGTATGTTTACCAGTGTTCATTGCATGGTTCTTCCCTTCCCTATTCAATGATTCACCTTCTCCCCTGCCTCCGATGATGAAGTATCACATTCACCTTTCTATCCCGATCCTGCATGCACATACTCCTAGTCGTATGCTGCTATTGGCCAGGCATCCACTGCCAATGCAAACCATCAGGAAGACAAACCAATCTCATCATTCCCAAGCCAGGAACCCAACCACATGACATCCACATGGCTGCCTCATGTTCATCATGTGCCCGCTGACACATCCACTCATGGATCCTTACCATGAGGCAACCATGAGGCGCAGGGTTTGGACCCTTGATTGCTCCGAACCATTTCCTTGCAATCACTCCTTGAAACACTGGTGGAAATACTGTATCCTCAGGACAGCTTTATTGTTCTTACATCTCTCTCTCAATTTGTACCTACAGACCCGGTAGTCTGTCTTCATGGCATTTCCCTAACTCTTCACTACTTAAACCTTCATCTTCAAACTGTCCCTCTTTTTCCCTTCCCTTTCCTCACGTTTAGTCTGGTTTCCACCCCCTGGTTCGCTTACCTAGTCTTCCCCTCTCCCCTGGGCTGCTACTGGTTGTATAGTAGTAGTTGACCATGAATACACTTTATTCCTTGTGTTTCCTCTGGTCTGATCCTGACTCAGTTTAGTTGGTTGTTGCTGGAGCCCGCTGATCTAGCGATCCATAACACTAGTCTTTAAGAAAGATCAGGCTAGGCCTTTCAAAAGACTAAATTCTAAGCTCCGCCGACATCAACAAATAAATATCACATTGACATTTTCCCGAATTGGCGGTGTACTGGGGCAGGTTGGAGTCGCCAAATTGTACACAGTGACAGTACATTCTGCTTCAAGTTACAATCAATCAATCACATCCGCAATACGATCTCGGCCCCCGTAGGAGGTCGTAATTGCCAACTGTTCGGAGGCTAAACGTTCTGCAACTGTACGCACACCCCATATTTCTATGCTTCTTACCCTGCAGAGCTAATGAACATAGAGCAATAGAAAGTCACTCCAAAAGTCACTCCAACGCCCTGTTCCTTTTTGTCAGACGGCTGTCAATGTACTGTATTGTTATCATGCCTGCACGGGGTTTATACCTGATTCCCCACGAGCCTTCGTCATGAAGGTATTTAATCTGCCGTGACGTTCAAGTTCTGACCAAGTTGTTTCTTCACAACCCCCCCCCCATACTTAACAATCACCATCACCATGAAGTACGGTATCTTTGCGACTATCCTCGCCACGCTCATGTTCTTTGGCTACGCTTTGCTTCCTGTCGCTGCCGAGTGCTGCGGCTCTGTGGATTTGTGCGGTGATGGCACTCAACCAACTCCTTGCTGTGGATACGGACCATGGTAAGTACATTGGTGTGAACTTGCTTGCGGTCGTTACCTGACACACACGTTAGCAACGTCTTTTGCTGCAACTGCGATGGTGGTTGCAGGCACAACTTCAACCACTGGGGCTTGAAGGGCCAGAGCGATCTCGACACCGGTGTGAGCTCCAGTTGCGAGTAAGTTCTATTGTCCGATTACGTGTAGTGCATTTTTGCTCATCATGCTGTGTGCGAATGCCTTGATTAGGGGGGTGTTTATCGTTGCTGATACTGACGGCGACGGCAAACTCACGTTCAACGAGTGGTTCGAGTACTCGACCGCAGACAAATGCAAGGAGATGGCCGTTAAGTGGACCAAGTACGACACGGAGGGTAAAGGATATCTTACCATGGAAGAAGCGTATGAGCGCAAGGTCTAAGCGCGATAAAGATGTCCCAATACTTAACGAATTCGGTCTGTTGTTTTCCATTCTAGTTTACCGTTTGTTTCCGCTTCCCTGCGGTCTTTTCCCCACTCTGCATGTTACACGTCGATGTCTTTATGTTCTTGGAAGTCAGAAAATCGATAAACAATAATGATGACTCTCATTTACCTTGAGAGGCACAATATTTAACAACTTTACTGACCTTTGGAAGCATCCTTGCACGCCTCTTTATCAGGGTCAGGGTCACGTGTGCAAGTGTTTTTGTCTTCACTTCCTCGTTCATCCTCAGAGGAATTGCTCTGTTTCTCAATCAGAAAGACATCATTATGTAACAATGATGGCTTCATTCAATTTCAACCAACTGAACCGGTTGTACGCAAGAAACACTGTCAGCAAGCCAATGATTATGGGAGAAGTGGAGATTCCAATCCGTCTAATGATGGCGGAGTTCTCATGCACCATGGAACTCGGTGAATCCGACAAACGACAAATAGGTTTGGTAGGACGGATACTTACTATCATGACAGCCCGGCCGTTTGTTCGGGTCCAGTTAGTAATATTCGGGACAGTTGAAAGAAGCCCCATCAGCTGCAGGCGGATGGCGCTGGCAATTATGGGGTCTAATTTTGTGACCAATGTATGTGCCCCCGTCTCATCTCAACGACTCTCGGATGTGACTGACTACTTATTCCCTAGTGCTGTGGCCGCATCGCCAAATTGTGCACAGTGACAGCACATTCCGCTTACAGTCAATCAATCCGCCCGCAATACAACCTCGGCCGCCGTGGATGTTGTACTTTAATTGACTGTTCGGAGGTCAACGGTACGCACACCCCATATTTCTTCTCGATAAAATCTACGCTTCTTACCCTGCAGGGCTAATGAATACGTACTGTACGAATAGAAAGTTGCTTCTATTCAATGCTGTCAAACGGCTGTCAATTATTGTTATCATGGGACACCCTGCACGGGGTCTACACCTGCTTATTCGGCTTACTGTCATCCCACGAACCCTCCTCGTGAAGGTATTTAATCTGTCGTGACGTTCAAGTTCCGACCAAGTTGTTTCTACACAACCCCCATACAAGTTCGAGTCCATACTTAACAATCACCATGAAGTACAGTATCTTTGCGACTATCCCCGCCACGCTCGTGCTTTTTGGCTACGCTCTGCTTCCTGTTGCTGCCGAGTGCTGCAAGTCTGCTGAGAGGTGCGGTGATGGCACTAGGCCGACTCCCTGCTGTGGCTATGGACCATGGTAAGTACATTGGTGCGAATTTGCTTGCGGTCGTTACCTGACACACACGGTTAGCAACGTCTTTTGCTGCAACTGTGACGGTGGCTGCAGGCACAACTTCAACCACTGGACCTTGAAGGGCCAGAGCGATCTCGACACCGGTGTGAGCTCCAGCTGCGAGTAAGTTCTGTTATCCGATTACGTGTAGTACAACTTTGCTCATCGTGCTGTGTGCGAATGTCTTGATTAGGGGAGTGTTCATCGTCGCTGATACTGACGGTGACGGCAAGCTCACGTTCAACGAGTGGTTCGAGTACTCGACCGCAGACAAACGCAAGGAGATGGCCATTAAGTGGTCCAAGTACGACATGGAGGGTAAAGGATATCTTACCATGGAAGAAGCGTATGAGCGCAAGGTCTAAGCGCGATAAGGTGTCCTAATATGCTTACCAAATTCGGTCTCTCGATTTCCATTTTAGTATCATGTATCACGTGTCTGTCAAACGAACATTCTTCCTTTAACTTTTTTCTATGCCAGGGACGAAAGCCCTTTCGGTTAAGCTCCAATTATAATCAGCTAAGAACTGATTTGGTAACAGTCCATTCCGTCTGTCAATCCGGTGTCATGCATCATGGAGGCTATAGACGAGAAAAACAACCGATGTCCGGATTATATTTCTCCCCATCTCTATCAATCGAATGTCAGACTCCGGTCAACCTCCACAAATTCCTCAAAGAACGATCCAAAAAGGTCGATGGTGTTTTGGACATCGTGAGAACCAGCCATCTCTCTGATCGAGTGCATGGACAGCATCGCACAGCCTATGTCCACAGTTCGTATCCCCATCTTGGATAGCGTTGGCCCAACAGTAGATCCGCAACTCCTACAAAAGAAAGGGTTAGAGTACACTGCAGTGACACAACATGGCCACCCACATGTCATTCCGTACTTCAAACTCTTGCACCCTCCCGCCTTTCCGCTCAATGAGCTGCTTGACGATGAAAGACCCAATCGCATCAGAGGAATACCGCTGTTTGGCATTCGTCTTGACCACAATCCCGCCGTTCATCTCTGGAGCGTGGTTGCTCTGATGTTTAGATGTATAGTTTGGGTGAATGGCGTGCCCCATGTCAGCAGATATCAAGAATGATCGAGAGACAGACTGCGCGAGAGTTACTGGAGTAGGCGAAAGCCGTTGAAGCAGAATAGGTATCAAGGAAGAAGCCGCGCCAGACATCGAAACACTGCCAGCCTCTTCGTGGTTGAAAAGAGCGATGCAATTAACATTGCCCGAAGAATGCCTCGATTCGCTATGTACCAAAGCATCGACAGCACACCAGCTATTAGATAATTTGAACACAGTATCCACGTGGAGATCAGGAATTTAGCACTGACGATGAAAAGAGATTATCAAGACGGGAACTGAATATAAACTCGTTGTGCAGACCACCCAGGACGGAGGGTTGGGTATCATATAAAGAACTAATGAGCATTCAGAAAAAAACACCACAACATGAAGGAGACGAAAAAAATACCATACATCTCAAAATCACGGATGTCTTCTGTCGCTACGGATAATTCTTGGGCTAACAGTGATAAAAGGGCGGAGTGGTGGTTGGCTTCGATACTTGAAGCTGGGGTTGGCTCGCGTCTTTCTGCTATAGACTCCATGCCCTTATCATTAGGGTTTGTTGGGGCGTTCATCTGCGCCGAAATTTGACCCAGGATGGGAACGAACTCGGTCTCTTGATTGAACTTGAGAGCGGTATTGACGTCTCTATCCACTAAACACATATTTTAAGTCAAAAAAAGAATGCTTCAATACCTTCTGCAAAGAAAATGGTAGAATTAACACTATAGGCTCACAGTGAATGGCAAGTGTCGGGATACGCAAGATGGGCCTGTCAACTTTGAGCAATTTGGAATGGAACGCTCCCGAATTCTTGTCAGCGACAATGATTCTCCCGGCCAAAGACAAATCGCGATCTAGCCAGGAATGCCAGATCCCTCCACCATAGGTCTCTACTCCAACCTGTAAATACCCTGACTTGGAGTCTTTGGATACAGGTCGTATCTGCAACAAGTTCAAGGTTAGAATCCTGCAAGTCAAGGCCAAAAAAGAAGTTACTTCTCGCCTTGAGATTTGGGCTATCGACATGGGTAGCCACTATAGACATCCCAGCTCCATGCTGCCACTTGGGAGGAATAGTGAAGGCTAACAGCGCACTCTGGTTTCTGGTTGGCATCCCCCGTTCAACTTTTGACCGGTTTGAGAGCCCCAAATTGCCTAAACCTCACCTGGTGAAATAGTACTTCCCTCCCGCCTTTATGTCTTTCTCCCACTCGTCTTTCTCTCTAATCTATATCATATTGCAAAGTCAACGCACAGCAACGTTCAGGTGCCGCCAGACGGTGGACCAACCTTTCGAAAACCAGCTTTCTCGAGAATTAATGAAGCATTATGCACTGCGTGAAATGGAGTCGGTGATGCATTTACAAAACTGAGGAGACGAGTGGCAGCCTCAGGTTTCGTCAACATCATGAGTGTAGTCCGAGAGACGAAGCCGTCGCCTAAGGCTTGAGTTTATTTATGTGATCATTACGTGGAAATTTGACTTTTACCAAGTACATATACAAGACATATACAAGACAGTTACAACGACAAGCCACACTACCTGTCCCCGCTAGCCTGATTCTCTTCGATAGGTCCACTTACACGCACAGGGTGCTTCGAGAAACCGAGTCTACATGCCCGTCCTTCTCGTTACTTTGGCTCTCCTCAACAAACCCACATATCATCCCATGGACCGAATCCCTTTTAGTTCCAATGCACTTGACTACCCCATAATCTCCATAAAATCCAGCCATGCTCGAGAGTTCTTTCAGCAGGATCTCGTAGTTGCCCAAGAAGTTATGCGAGCGCACGTCTCCACTTCCAGGGCTAGTCAGGCCGTGCCCAAGCGTCACACACCAAACACCGCCAATGGACATGCTGTGGGCATCGGGATCGCCCTTATCAGCGGCAGGAAGGAGTAGCACAGAGTACACCGCCTCGCACGCCATCCGTTCAGGTGAAACGACATCGGTGGGGAATACCCAACCATTGTGCACAGGCGATATGATCGGATGCCATGGTGTAATCTTGAGGTCACCGATACGACAGAAATGCCCTTCGCCAGAGGGAATGGCAGTCCTGACGACTGCTGCTACCTTGTTCGTTCCAGTTAAGGTTTGGACTTCTATCCCTCGCTTCAAATCCTCCACTCTCATGTACCCTCCCCCCGACAATGACACGAGGCAGTCTCCGGCGAAACATGGTCCCGAAGCGCTGTAATATTTCGACATCGATTTCAGCGGAGCGTATGGCACTTGAGTACCATGTGAAGTCGTTCGCGTTATAGACGGTTTCGGCGGAGGCAGAGCCATAAAGGCGGCGTCGAGCTTATCTCGCTCCTCGATGAACAATACAGAATCACGGCCGTAAACCTGTAAACCAGGATCTTTGAAATTCCCACACTGCTGTCGTTGGTGAGAACGTGCGAGGGAAGGGAGATAATGCCTGCCCCAACGACTGAAGTTCGTGGGTTGGAGTGCAAGAATGCCTTCGCCCGATATATCTTTGGCCAGTGCCAGGGCGTCAGAATGGTTGGCAAGCATAGGGGAAGTGGTAATATTCGTGGCGACCTCTTCTAATGCCTTGATGGAACTCGGGAGATTCGACTGGTTGACCGACCACAGGATCTCGACGAACTCAAGACGTGCAGCGTGATACCGGATTGCAGCCAAATCGGCAGCGGCGGTGTTGGACAACATTGCTTGTACCTTACGATCCTCATTCGAGGAAGGAGGTCGATATGTGAGGCTTGCCGTGATCTCTTTTGGAACTTCTTTGAATTTGAGGACAATATCCAGTGACTGGCCGAACTGCACATCTCCAGCCGCAATCTGGATACCCCAACTGGTCTTGGTGGCAGACAGGCCGCCTTTGACCTCCACCCCTGCTCCATCTGGAATTTCAATATCCAGCTTCACCTGCGGAGCATAAGCGGCGTACGCGTTCGCGACCGCATGCACAAACACTGTGCCGACAATTCCAGAGTCAGGGATGAACGAATATCCTCCTCCACCAACCTGTGCTATTTCGAGAAGCAGCGGTGAGTCCAAGGAGTAGCCAAAGCCGAATGTGCTGATGCTGAATGAACGGCTATTGTCCATGGAGTCGAGATATGATTTGAGCATGGGTACGTGTCCTCTAGGGGGAGCGATGTTGGGCATGCCATCCGTCAGGATGAAGAGAGTCGAGAGACGTCCTGAAGAAGACACTGTGTCCTTAGAAGAGGAGAAAGGCACGTTGGCCTCCTCCTTAGCCTGGAATCGCCTGCCAGATTTGAACCGCGAAAAACCGCCTGATACGGGAGACTTCGATTGCGCTGGCTTACCGCCCTTGGAAAGCAGATCCATTCCCACTTTGAGACCATCCCATAAGTTCGTGCAATCCAGTGGGCGAAGACTTGTAATAGCGTCAAGAACTTTCGAACGCCCATCCTTCGTCATTGCGGTAAGGCCAGCTACCACCTGCATCAATGCATTCAGAGAACAGATGAGAGAAGACTTTTATGACTAGACATACCGTCGCTTTGTCACTGAAAGCGACCAGGGCAATGCGGTCGTCTGCAGACAAGATGCTCAATATAACGATTACTTTTCATACATTTCCTGACTACGCTTACCTTCCTGCATGGTTGAGATGATAGTCCTGAGCGCGTGCTTCACGACATCTAGCACGCTAAGACCAGTGCTCTCCGCAGGGGCACCTGTGGTGGGATCAGCCGGGATTGAGGCCTCTGTGCCCATCGAACCGGACACATCGATAACGCAGCAAATGTCTAAGGGAGCGCGTTTCCTGATATCGATAGCTGAGCCGGACTTTGAAGGTTTACTCGGGGGAACGACGGACACCAACACCTGTCCATCACAAGGACCAGACAAGGTGAGGTGTGGTAAATCGTCCGAAGCAACCACAGTCGTGGAAGATTCCAGGGAATTGACAGATTCGACGCTGGCGGTAGGGGGCTTGATTTGCATGATAGAAACTTTATGATAAAAGGGACGTCCAGCGTCAAGTCGTGTTTGCAAAGACCTTATAAGAAAGTTTTGTACAGCATTTCCGAAAATCCCGAGAAAATCAGAAGAGTCAGGGGGTGTGCTCGGGCCCGGCTGCAAGTGACAGAGTGTGTGGAACTGTCTAATATTTAATATTGAGCGCAGTTCGATGGGGAAACAGGCTGTGTGCACTGAAGAGCTGTGCCGCAGGCTCAGAAGCGTGATAATGTGAAAGTCAACTTGCTGTGTGCGAAGAAAACGTACAGGCCGTTACTAATGTACAGTACAGTTACAACACCAGCGCTGGTAAAGTGTTATGAAGGACGTCAACGTTAAAGTCTCTCCTGCCCCTCCCATTAGATTGGCTCTCCCCTACAAACCCACAAACCCTTCCATCAACCGGATGTCTTCTAGTTCCAAAGCACTTTACCACTCCATCATCTCCATGGAATCCTTCCAAGCACGAGAGTTCCCTTAGCACCATCTCATAATTACCCAGGAAATTGTGTGACCGCAAGTCTCCTCCAGAATTAGTTAAGCCATGCCCAAGTGTAACACACCACACACCATCAATCGATATACTGTGTGCATCAGGGCTCGCTACTGCAGGAGGGAAAAGCAGCACAGAGTATACTGCGTCGCAAGCAACAAGCTCGGGTGCAGCAATGTGAGCAGGGAACACCCATTGACCGTCCAGCGAGGGTGACACAATCGGATGCCACGGCGTGATCTTGAGGTCGCCAACACGACAGAGGGGCATTTCTCCAGAGGGAATGACGGTCCGGACAACAGCAGCAACCTGGTTTGCTCCCTCGAGTGTCTGAATTTCCATCCCTCGCTTCAATTCCTCCACTCTTACAGTCCTCCCTCCGGAGAGCATCACCAAGCAGTCACCGGCGAAACATGGACCTGAAGAACAGTAATATCTCGACATTGACGTCAACTTTCGCGGGGCAAAGTTAGATGTTGAACCAGCCACATGCGAGCTGGAAGGCCTATATTGACTCTGCTGTATCTGTATTGATGGTTCCGGTGGAGGCAGGGCCATAAACGCAGCGTCGAGCTTATCTCGCTCTTCCATGAATAAATTTGAATCACGGCCATAGACTTGTAAGCCAGGGTCCTTGAAATTTCCACACTGCTGTCGTTGGTGCGAACGTGCCAGGGAGCAAATATAATGCTTGCCCCAACGACCGAAATTGGATCGTGCGAGCGCGAGAATACCTTCGCCTGACACATCCTTTGCCAGTGCCAAAGCGTCAGAATAGTTGGCGAGCAAGGGTGAGGCGGTGATTTTTTTCGCAAGTCCCTCCAACGCCTTTACGGAGCTCTGGAGATTGTGCTTGTCGACTGACCAGAGAATTTCGACAAATTCAAGGCGCGCAGCATGGTACCGGATAGCAGCCAAATCAGGAACTGACACAGTGCTGGATAGTGTTGCATGAACTTTACAGTCTTCGTGTGAGGTCGACGGTCGATAATTTAAAGTCGCCGTGATGTTGTTTGGGACATCGCTAAAACGGAGAACAATATCCATCGATTGGCCGAATTGCACATCTCCAGCTGCAATCTGGACACCCCAACTCGTCTTGGTCACCGACAGGCCACCTTTCACTTCCACACTAGTTCCTTCTGGAACTTCCACATCCAACGTCGCCCGCGGTGCATAGGTTGCGTATGCGTTCGCAACGGCATGAACAAACACTGTACCAACGATTCCAGAATCAGGAATGAAACCGTATCCTCCGCCCCCGACCTGTGCAATTTCGAGTAGCAGAGGCGTATCCAAGGAGTAGCCAAAGCCAAACGTGCTGATGCTGAATAGATACTTTTTGTCTAAGGCGTCGAGGTATGCTTTCAGCATGGGTATGTGGCCTCTCGGAGGAGTGACATTGGGCATCCCATCGGTGAGTATGAAGAGTGTCGAGAAGCGTCCAATAGAAGGGACTGCGTCACTCGAGGACGCAGTAGCAAGTTTTTCATGCACCTGACCTTTCTTGTCCGCCTTGAACAGCGAAAAGGATGAGGATTTCTGGGATTCCGCACTGGGCTCTGGGATCGATGACGGGGATTTTTCAGTAAGTAAATCCATGCCCAGTTTGAGGCCGTCCCAGAGATTTGTAGAACCAGTGGGGCGAAGGCTTTCAATCGAAGTAAGAACCTTTGACCGACCATCTTCGGTCATTCTGGTGAGTTTGGCCACCAGCTTTATGGATTTGATCAGAGAAAGAAAGAAAGGGTAGTGTGAGTGAAATTCACGTTTGCGCTGCCACTGAAAGTGACAAGACCAAGACGATCATCTGTAAATAATGTTGTTCAATTAAAACGACTGTGATTCATTTACCCGCATGCTGACCTGGTTGCATAGTTGCAATGATAGTCCTAAGTGCATGCTTCACCACATCCAACACACTGAGGCCAGTGCTCTCTGCAGGGGCACCTGTGGCGGGATCTGCGGGGATCGATGCCTCCGTGCCCATTGAACCGGACACATCGATAACGCAGCAAATGTCCAAGGGTGCGCGGGTCCGTTTCCCAGCATCCTTGGCTGAGGTACGGTGAAGTTTACTCGGCGGAGTGACAGAGACCAAGACTTGTTTATCCTGGAGATCGGCAGAGAGTGTGAGTGCCAGTGAGTCTGGATCTTGTTCTGACGCCGCGGTAGCGGATGAAGCCAATGAATCCGTGGAACGGGTTCTCTCAAGCGTTTTGAGTTGCATGGTGGAAATGTCAGATGTGGAAACAGCTTTGCTGAGACCAACAACCTAGTGCATCTTATTCCAGTATGCACAGGCGGCTCCGAGTAGTACCCTTGAACTACCACAGCACCCCGGATTTCTGCCAACCTTCCAGCTTCCCTGCAGAGCGTACCATTCAGCTGTGAGGGAATTTACAAAATTTATTTATGATAATATTCTGTCACGTGGCAATGTCCGTCCAGCCACTGCCATTGAGCCAGTGAACAGTCTCCTGGCAGAACACTACCTTCGCCCAACTGTCTTCCTCAGTTACGAACTTTTCCATTGACTACCATCGGGGATGACGTTCAGGGCCATTTTTTATGCCTACATCATCGGCGGATTCACGTTTTTCCCTCTTCTCGTTGCTGGGATCATATTCTATACTGTATACACCTCTGTTCCCGTGGGCGATGTTGACTCAAGCAAGGAGGCCAGGTCGAAAGAACCAAATCCGAACCTGGACCAGGGATGTGACAAAGAGGAGGAAAAGGCACCCGAAATCGAGGATTTGACGTTGACTGTCAATGACATTCCGAAAACTCGTAAGGGCTGGCTTACCATGCGCCAGACGTACGAGAAGTCTGTTTCCGACGGGTCATACGTTATGCTTATGCGCTCGTTTCTGGATTCGCGGTCCAAAGATCCCAAGCGATCGCGGCCAAAAGACATGTGGTATGTTGTCCTCAAGGGTACAGTGCTGTATTTGTACGAGGACGAGGGAATGACGGAGTGTGAGGCCGCAGTGGAAGTTTCGGGACATGATGTTGTTATCTACCCTGAGGGTTTACTCGATGGTGAACTGTTCACCAAGAGGAATGCCATATGTCTCAAACCCAAGATTCCACCGATGGACAAGGGAACGCCGAACGTGACACGCGAGATGAAGCTCGATGATGGTGTCGTAGAGCAACAGGAAGAAAACGGGGGAAACGGAAAGAAAAAGGGAAGGGACCGCGAGAAGGAGCGAGAAAAGACGTCAGAGGGTCAGAAGAAACGGAAAGCTGCGAAAGAAGAGGCCACGAAGTCGTCTACTCCATGGTTCATATTCGTGCGCTCAACTGTCGAGATGGAGGACTGGTATTTGTCGCTGATACATGCATCGGACCACCCAGCGAATAGTCCTACACTTGCTCCCTTGAAAGCCGTTTTTCAGCCTGCCGACATGAATCACTTATTGCTGGCACTGGATTCTCAACCAGACGTCGTGCCCATGCGCTGGCTTAATGCTCTGATAGGCCGCATATTCTTCAGCCATTATCGGACACGGGCCCTCGAGAATGAGATCATCAGAAGGCTCATGAAGAAACTTTCAAGAGTCAAACGTCCCGCATTCCTCACTGACATCGTGGTTACTGAGGTCTCAGTAGGGAATAGAGCACCATTTTTCAGCAAGCCCATGTTAAAGGAGCTCACCAAGGAAGGGGACGCGGCGTTGGAGGTGCATCTGCAGTACAAAGGCGAGATACGGATTACGATAGAAGCCACAGCAACCATTAATCTGGGAGCGCGGTTCAAATCGTACACCGTCAAACTGGTACTGGCTGCTGTGTTGAGAGAGCTCGAGGGAAACTTGCTCATCAAAGTGAAGAGACCACCGAGTAGTCGCATATGGTATGCGTTCACCCAGACACCTAAGATGGTGCTCGACGTCGAGCCTATCGTTAGTGACCGCCAGATCACATGGAGCATGATTCTGAACACAATCGAGGCGAGGTTGAAGGAAATAGTGAGTGTCGCAAATAAGTTACTCTTTCCTGCGTTGACAAGTGATGTATCATAGATTCAAGAATCCGTGGTATTGCCAAATATGGATGATATTTCATTCTTCGAGAGTTCTATGTATCAGCGTCGTGGTGGAATATGGCCTGATGCATCACGGCGTGAGAAAACGCTCCCAATTGTTATTGAACCCGCCCTAGATTCTGCCTCGGTGCCTTTGCTAGATGGCGCGACAGCGATAAATTCAAGCCAAGCAAAACGTGTCCCTCTGCAACGATCCCAATCTGCTGAAGATCTGCGAACACCTACTACATCCACACGCTCACCTCCGGAGGGAGTACCGGCCATTCGGTCATTTACTGAGATGGCTTCTTCTGAAGAACCTGTCAACTCGAGATCAACTCTACACCCTCCACAGTTTTCTACCTTAAGCAATAGCAATGGTGCAACGCTGTTACGCGCACCTACGTTTGAGGAGCCTAGTAACGGTAACGCCCAACGAGGCAGGTCCACCGACACCGAAACAGCAGAGTCTGGAAGATCACAATCTACCCCGCGCAAACGCCCAAGCCCTCGTTCCGAGACTGGTCATACAGAAAGGGACGAACAGACGGCCTCACAGTCGCAGGAACCTCATTCTTTTCCACAACGTTCTTCCTCACGACGTTCTTCCTTGCACGAACAATCAGAAGCTGCTTCTTCTGTCTCCTCTTTGAACTCTTCTCTCCTGTCTACGCCAAGTCCGCCTAGGAATACTGAATCCTCGCGATCTAGTCCGACAGTCAGCACGTCCTCCAGTCCAAATTCCTTCTTCTCAAGTCTTAAATCTCGCGCCGTAGATAAACAAGGGCTCGGTAATTCAGCAAAAGAAGCTATGAGGAAATGGGGAGTCACCTGGGGAGGGCTTCGGAGGGATAGCGTCAGCGGGAACACAGCGCTTGAAAGTACACCTGACCAGGGATCTATAGACTCGCGTCGCCGTACGGACAACACGAGTAACAGTTTATCGCATCGAGCACGGGCCGGCTACGCGGAAGTACGAGCTGCAGTGACTGAGAGAAGGGGCAAGGAAAAGGCTGAGGAGGGGAGGATTTCACCTTCGCCGACCTCGGATGGAACAAAGGGGAAGGGGCAAGAGTCTCTTCAGTTGATAAATACAGCGATGGTTGACCCTTCCCCCTCCATTGCGCCTGCCACTTCTGGCCCCCCGAGACAACGTTCCGAATCTTTAGAAGCCAATGGGGCTTCACCCAAAGATGTCTTTCCGTCTACTTCACGGACGACTGCAGAGCAATCATCAAACACTGGATCAGAGGGACCAGAGGTCGTCGTGCTCAACTCTAGTGATCCACCATTGCCTCCATCGACGATTTACACACAACCGATGCAGGCAAAGACGATGAGCATACCTGGAATTCACGCCAGTCATCGTGGTGATATTATGTCTTTAGGACATGTCGCACCTCCTGCATCGTCGGAGAGCAAGCCGAAGAATCCCACCATCCAGAACGTATACCGGTTGTGGAAAAGCCCTGTTCTATCTGGCCAACAGCAACAGCAGGGAACCGAATCTTCATCACAAACTCAAACCCAAAGTGATTCAGCCGATGGAAATAAAGACGTCCTGCCGCTCTCCCTTTCACCGCCAGCACCGTCGACACCGCCACGTCCTCCCCCTCTGCCTCCCCGGTCGATGCCAGCCGCTATTTCCCGAACCGCTAACGATAGCCCTTATCCGCTATCTGACTCGCATGAGGGTGCAACATACGCTTCAGAGATGCTGAAGTCCGTTGCAACACAAGACGAATGTAAGAGAGCCTCCCCTGAGCAAGGTCTGCCTGCTTCCATCAGCCGACATTCTAGCATGCAAGATATTAGCGGGAAGCGTCTACTGCAAGACGAGTTGAATAATGATGTGGATTTGGACAATCTATCTACCTTACATTTACGACCGGCGAACGCTGCCCCCCCACTTCCACCTCGTAGAATACAAAACACTGCATGATCATTTATCCATTAATAAGAGACAGTTTATTTGTTTAGCATGATAATGATGGTACACGTTTCACAAAGGTGGAGCGAGGCAGTGCTGTAGACTTTCAGGGTTAGCGGCTGAAAAGCTGTCCTCGAGTCGTCTGTTAGTGAGCGCTTTCAGCAAGTCAAATGACTCCGGTATGACAGATGGTTGCTATAGAGAACCATCGACACTGTCAAGCTGCAAAGGATAGATAATTCATAATTCAGTGCCAGTAATCAGGGCAATCGGCGGGTTATTCTCGATATCATACACCGACCACCGCGAACGATCGCTTGCGACCTTGGCAGGTCAGCCTTTTTAAATTCTTAAGGAGTACTCCCTGACATCTTTTGCGCACCTCCGCCTTTCCGCTCATCCAATCTGTTATCGCTGAATGTCATGACAATCCTCATGTTGCACTCAAATCCAGTAAACTGGACGGCGAAGCCAACAGCACACCGCTGAGAATTTAACAGGCATACCTTAGGCGAGCCAAACACCGGATACCGACTTGACTTCACAACCTAACCCTCTCCCTAGGCATTGTCACGCGACAAGCTCAAATAACAGGATGGACTCGCAGGAGGTGATTGTCCGCAAAGCAAAGAACCCCCTCACCATTTCACCAAACCTCGACGCATTGCTGGAACATGACGAACGCACTCGTCCCCGAGTGAATGTTCCCAAATCTCCAGTATTGCCAGCGCCCGGATCTACGCCATCCAGCGAGGGATCGTTCGTTGGCCTGCCTCCCCCGCCTCGAGGCCCCCGGAGGACAGTGGTCAAAGTAACTGAAAAGGCTGGCGGGAAAGAGGGCAGTCCTCCTTGCTTCATAGATACATCTGTCCCAAGGATATCAACTGGAGGTGTTGACACTGGATTAGCTTCGGGAGCGACGGCAAACCCGTTCATCAATCCCGCGCCATCTTTGGAGATCCTGTTGAAAGAAGAAGCCATCACGCCTCCATCGCGAAGCTCTTCGACCGTGGGTAACAAAGCCGTACTTCTACCCGATCACGTCGACGACACCAAGGCCGGCATCGGGAAGGGATCCAAGACAGAAGGCAACAGACATGGATCTCGACCACACACAATATCATTATCAAATGAAGGGAGAAGGAAAAGATCAAAAAAAGCAAATCAACAAACGAGCTTATCACATTCTCCCACTCCCACATTGCCTCGAGCACAAGAAGTGACTTCTGCAAATTCGAGGAGAACGAAGACTTCAAAGGAAGATCCGGTAGACACTTCTCGCGAACGAGCCAGGAACCGAGGCAAAGCCAGGTTAAAAGATGTTTCACCGTCAGGTATGTAAGACATTTTTCACTTGAAACTCATTGCACGAAACAGCAACTGAGATCACAATGGTCACAGACGGTGGCGTTGGCAAGGGGACACCAATTTTTTCTCACGGCAATGATACCTCCTCCGAGTCCTCAAACACTACACACGGACCATATTCCACTACTTCTCATGAGCCACGGACCTCAAATACAATTTATCAATCATCTGCCCACTCTTCGAGTCACCACGCAACTAACTCAACAAGGATGGATAGTTCAAGGTTGTCAAACAACGGTCGTCAACAGCGCGGAAGTCGCGAATCCTTCATCGAACTCTCATCCCCGACGAAATTAGAATATAGCAATCCAGACCTTCGATCTACAGATACGGCACGGCCGCACACCGCCCCTCCACAATTCATGGATGTGACCTATACTGCATCAAATGTGGCAACCTCGAAACCTGCCAAGCCTCCTTTACCTACGACCCCCAAACCTCAATTCAGTCGAGTGTCTCCAGGACAGTCGACGTATCCGAAGAAATCTGTTCAACATGCATCTCCCCTGTCTCGTCAACAAACGAATACTGAACGCCTGGATCACTATCCTCCCCTTACTACCAATTTCCTCAGCTTAGAGGAGCGGGCTGAGCTCGTTAGGAGAAACCGAAAGCTCGCCAAAGTGTTCGGGAGGAATCTCGGAGCTGACACGTTGGCACAACAACTCTTGCATGTTCCCCATAGCAAATCCAGCCAACACCGCAGTGCACACTCAATAGACGTGCCCGTTTTACGCCAGAAATCCAATCCTACATGGTCACAGACGGAGGGTACGGTGTCTATGAACGCTAGCGGAAGGCGACATTCCATTCCGGATGACTCGTCATCCTTCAGCCAATATTCGTTCGAGGAGAGGGAGGCTGCGCCGAGCGCTGAGGAGGACGTCCCACCAAGGGAGTCGTCGCGTCGTCGGGGTACGAACCGAGAGAGACGATCTGTGACTTCGTTCATTGATCTGTCAGATGGGGACTCCTTCAATTTGACCATTGACTCTGAGCGGTGCAAGCACCGCGCAGTCTCTGATGTCACCTCATCATCTTCCATGTTCGAAAATATGACACAGGATGAACAAGCCGACGAAGAGCGTAGGCGGAAGAGAGAAAAGCTAGCCAAACTCCATCGGTTCCTGGGTTCGCGTGTACCGACGGACCTCGCGCTTGGATTGTCTCATTTTGAGACGCCACTACCCGCTGCCCTTCCGCGCGATGGTGGCTTATTAGGTACTTTAGGCTTAGTCGCGGAAGAAGAAACACGTATCCCAATTTTAAGACGAAGGAGAAGCAGTTCTGTGGTCGCTTTGCCTACCACATGGTCCGATGATATCGAAAGGCTGAAAGAGGATCTTAGTAATCGCGAGAAAGCCGTTAATGTTCGCAGAGCGGTGAAGATGGAGAAGGTACCGATAATAATTTTCGCCTAGCCAGTCTATAAATATTCATATCTTTACTTCGCAGGTATTCGGTGTTCAGCCACCGCAAACACTCTTTCACACTCGTAACTCTCCCTCTCCTTCACACCCACAAGGATCCGGACCGACAACGCCAACCAAGGCTACCTTTTTGGCTCGTGCTGCAGGTCTTAACCCGTCCGTCGAGGCTTCGTCATTCGGCTTGCGCAAAGACCAGTCGACTCCGAGGTTAAAAGAGAAGCGTCCTGAAACCTCCGACTCTCATCAGCCGCTCTTACCGTACTCATCGAGCATCGAATCCGAATTTGCCACCACTCTAATTTCTTCAAGCAAAAGACATTCGGATATGTATTCACATTACCAGCATTCATTGAACTCTCTTCATGACATCCTTGATCGGGTCAGTGTCAGTCATATTACCCTCTTTGATCACCCCTTACTCGTTGCTCAGGATGACAAGCAATCCCTAGCGGAATTGCATGAGTACCTCAATAGTGAATTCCCACAGACGCTTGAGTCGACAATGTTTCAATATACGAATGAAAGTTCCATTTCCGCCACCAAGGCGGAGCGCCGACGGTCTCTCCCCTCCCGAACGTCGATGGTATCGCTCTCTTCCATGCTTACCGTATCACCGCCAGAGGTGTCCGATTTCCAGCTACGCAGAAGGAGGGCCGCGAAACTGACGCATTTCTTTGGTGTTGACTATCGCGACCTGATAAAGGATGTCTTGGAAAGCATCGAGAAGGGTGTTGATGATGAACGCAAGAAAGGGACGCTTGACCCTGACGAAGCTGAGGTATGTTTTTGATGGCTCCTTCAAATGAATCTCCGCACTCAAACGCCATCCAGGATCTTATGCAGAAGCTCCGCAACCTCCGGAATAAGCGTGGCTCGACCTTCTAACTTCATCTTTCTAGGCAGTTCGTGTACCATATAACGATGGCCTTTCATCTCACTGATGATTATTTCACCTATCTCATACTACTATGATCAAAGCTCCATTATGCCCTCACTTCCCTGTGAATATGATCGCCTTTACCGTGGGTATCATTTATGAAAAAGCTATAGTACTACCAACTCTCCGTCGCAAGAATGACACCAGAAAACGTGTGACTCGTCTAAGAATTGTGGTCGTCGGTGAAAAGAATGGTTTGGCATAGCCTGAAACGACGATGGCTCAATTATTGTTGTAAGCGATGCGACTGGAGATAGTGCTCGTGACGGTGGGTGGCTTCCTGCGGCCATTTCGCTTTCAATACGAGCCTTCAGCATGCGTAAGCTGACCTGACGTTTATGACGAGTGTCGGGTGATAAGCCAACATCGAAGACGGAGCGGGCCAGAGGGGGCAACGTTAAGTTGCTAGGCCTACGTGAGTTGAACGACGACCGTCGAAGGTCAGTCTGATTCACATTACGACTCGAAGGCCGGGATGGGATGCCAGGCGAAAAAGACCGCCGCCCCGCTCTGGAGGTAGATCGGGTTTGTGCAAGTTGTTCTTCTAGCAAATTGATTTGCTTCTGTAATGAATGAACCTTTGCTTGTGCCTCGAAGACGGCCGTCTCCAATTCTCTGTTTTTAGACTGGGCAGTGGAGAGGTCCAAAGCGTGTTGCTGTTGAAGAGAGCTAAGCATTTCGTCGTCAAGCGAACGGGGTGCACCCAAGGGAAGAGTAATGGATTCCCGGAGACGTTCGATCTCCTCGTCTTTAGAAGAGAGATCAAGGCGGAGGGATTCAATATCGCTTTGAGCCCTCTCAAGAAATTCTTGTTCCTCCTCCTGTGCACTTTCCCTTTCTTCCAATTCCCGCCGTAATGATGAAATCTCTTCAAGGTGCGCCCGAGATGAAACCGTTAAACGATCGATTTCTTCCGATCGACGAGCTGCCTCCTGAATATGCTTCATGTTTTCTGCCTCAAAAGTGTATCTGCTAGCTCGGGACGCATCGAGTTCCGCTTGTAATTCAGTATATGCTGCTTGCAACTCCCTGGAATCGGTCTGTGTCGACGAGCGTTCCGTATTCAGTAATGCGAGGGCTTCTCGCTGGTGTTTTTCAGCGTCTTCCTTTTGGTTCTGCAGCTCATCCACGGTGGCTTCTAATTGTGCTATGACGGCGTCCCGACCGCGTAGGGCATGCTCCAAGCTGCCAACCGTTTCCCCTAGTTCCAGTTTAGCGCCAGTCAACTCAACGATTTTAGGCCGCATCTCATCCAGGGAACGCATGAGAGTAGTTCCTTCGGCCTGAAGATCGTTCTGAGTGTTTTCTGCCTGGTCCGCACGTCTGTTGGCGTGTTTCAACTCGGCCTGCAGTTTCTGAAGCTGCCGTACATTCGCTGCTGATTCAGAGACAGCGTGATTAAGCTGCTCTTGGAGTTGTGCCAGACTTTTCCTGGTTGAATCAACCTGGGAATGAAGTACCGACTTTTCCCGAGAGAGAGCATCTCTATCTGCACTCATAGATGTCAATTGCTGATCAGTCGCAGAATGTTGCTCCTGAAGAGCGGCATGTTTTGTTTTCCACTCGATGACATCATCGCGGAATATTCGGACCTGCGTCTCGACAGCTTCCCGGTCAGCTTTGAGGGTGGCGTGCGTCTGTATTTGCATTAACTCTTGCAATATTATGTCATTATGCTCGCAAACTCACCTGCTTGAGCTTCGAAAGTTGAAACTCGAGCCCGTCGGCGCGATCCTGGGTGTTTCTTAACGAACTCTCCAGTCGCTCAGCACGATCGTCGCTTTGAATTCGTTCTTCAAGCTCCCGAGTTCTGCGCTGATGTTGTTCTGCTTCAGCACGCAGTTCTGTGAGACTTGCATCCAGGAGCTGTATTTGTCGTTCCTGTATGGGATGATCGGTACTGGTTATACATGCGTGAAGTTGGGAAGAGACAAACCTGGTCTCGACATTTTTCTGCCAACTCCCTCTCTGTAGAGCGAAGATTCTGGATTTGTTGAGCGGCTGCCTGGGAATCCGTCTGCAGCTGTTGGACGTAATTGTCAAGTTCGCTGGATTTACTACGTTCTTGCTGAAGTAGAGTCTCCTTCTCCTGCATCTCTGCCATCCGAATAAAGGTAAGAGTTCATTGCAAAACCTGAATCCCCCATGCCTAGGACTCACTTGACTCTAGACCTTCCAGACGCTCCAGTTCTGCAGAAAGGAAAGCCTTCTCTGAAACCAGTAAAGAGATAGTTTGCTGTTGATTATGGAGCAGAATTTGTTTGTCATCGACTGGCGGCGAGCGCCTCTGCGAAGTGGTGGGTGCTGTACTGGGAGGTGTAGGCGGGGAGACGCTGGCAGGGGGCCCTGGAAACCCCACTCTGGGTAAAGAATTCACCCATGATGTGTCTGAATCACCTGGGGTGAATCTATCCTCCAATTTCAGCCACGCTTTCTGCATTAGCCTGGTTTGTTACGTGCACCTACTTACACGTCACCGAAATCCTTCCTTTCGTCCTCCGTGTGCGCTGGAGATTCCGAACGAGATGGCGATAATGCTCTTGGTATTGATTGGCCCGTCAATGGCGAAGTGGGAGTGTTCGGTACAGCACCGATTTTTTTCTGCTGCCGTTTTTTGAGCTGGACAACAGGTTAGTAAGTACGCTGGTCGCATTGTTAAATTCATACCATAGCTTTTGCCCGGGCTGCCTTGAGGGCACGCTCATCTTCAGACATGTAGTTTTTATATGTAAGCGTAAAAGTTTTTTAGATCATACGTAAGCAAGTTACAAATGAAAATGAAATATGGATTTTGTATGGCCTCCACTGTAGATACATTCCCGGTGCCGGCTGGTTCACCAAAGTAACGAATTCGCCAAATATATATACGCAGACTATAGCAGAGAGCAGAAAAACATAGGGATGGGTAACAGCCAGCATAACAAAGCAAATGTACGGCGGCAAAGGCTGGTCGAAGATTTGTATGCCACTGGGGAAAAAAAAAAGCTTTAAGTTTGAACTGTAAAGACTGACTCGAGGCGTTCCCTTCTCTCGCGTTCGGAGGCGGCGCAAGTGAGGATTAGAGATAATATAAAACAATGCCAGAGATTGGACAAGAGGGAAGTAAAGAGAAATTTCGAGGGACTGATTCAGGAATGAAAATAACAAAAAAGGGTGTATGTCGAACTTGGAATTCCTGTAAAAATAGCATTATGCCCATACCTAGATGTAGTATTAGTATATTGCCCAAAAGGTCAGGGAAGCACGAACCCTGAGGGTGCTGTCCCAACTACCTGTGCAGAGTGCCATCCCGTCTATACTGACACCCAAACAACTGACTCGGTTCTCATGACCAGTCAGGACACCAACGCGCTCGCCCTTGAGTGTGTCCCAGACATTACATGTCCAGTCATCATAACCACCGAACAGAATTCGACCAGAGATCGAGAAAGCGACGGAAGTAATTCCACACAAAATATTGTCGTGCGTGAAGGAATTTAATTCTCGATCAGCTCGAATGTCAAAAAGACGGCAGGACGCATCGTCAGAACCTGTGGCAAATGCGTCGCCGTTAGGGAAGAATCTAAAGATAAAACACAATTGATATGAATTGATTTGGATGACCAGCATTGGATACACACTGCACAGCATTGATATCTGATTCATGACCGGTGAACGTTTGAGTCGCTCGTCCGCTACGAATGTCCCAAAGCTTGGCTGTTGCATCACAGGCACCGGAAACAAACACATTTTGGTTGGGTCCAAGAGAAAGGCTAAACCGAACGCATTGATATGTTCCTGATATTGACCATGTTGAAAAATGAAACATACCTCATAACATCGCCAGTGTGGTCACTGAATTCCACCACTCGCACTCCCGCCTCGACATCCCACAACATGCATGTCATGTCTCCAGAACTAGTGACAATTTGTCTATCGCTGATAAATCGGCAGCAACTGAGGTAACCAGAATGAGCACTGAGTTCACGAGCTCCCTTCACGCTGTTGCCCTCTTTGCTATTGAGGTTATAGATTGAGCAGATGTTGTCAAGACCTCCACACGCAACAAAATTTCCCGATGGCGAGTAGGCACAGGTCATGACCCAGCTAGACCGAAGAGGGATTGCATGGACCTTATTCGTAGTGTATGCATCCCAAACAATGAGTTTTCCGTCCTGCGAAGCTGAAACAAGATGTCTCCGGTCGGCTGCCCAATGCATGGCATAAATTTTGGCCAGATGGCCTCTGAGAGCGCGCCGTGGGCGCATCACAATGCGGGGTAACGGATCAACCTCTACGGCCATGGCGCGCACTGTTTGAAACATAGGTTACGTTTTATGATTGATGATGGGTGCGATAGCGAATAGGGGCAAACTAACAACTTGTATCCGCTGAAGACTCCTTCTTTGCACGAATCTTTTCCTTCAAGCTCTCTGCCTCTCTCCGTGCCGCTGCAATTCTTTCCTGGATGTCGCCTTGATTTTGAGACATGATTAAGAGCCTTGTGGTGAGTATGGATCGTCCCTGGTAGTAGTTGGATCCTGCGAATCAACGATTGCTAAAAAGACAAAGGAAAATGACAGGAAACTGGTTTGAGGGCAAGACAAGCTGAGCGCCCAGACGTTCGTGCTAAGATTAGAGGTGGGGAAAGAACAAGGGCACGGACGCGTGAGAGTTTGTGATAAGGCGTTGTTAACGGGCTCGAGACCGGTATGACAGCTCAAGGACAGCGAGCGTTGTCCAGCGAAACCCAAGTCTGGACGAAAGGCCAGACAATATCGAGGTAAATTTTGGTAAAAGGAGCGGAACGACGATGTATCCCTGATGCTGATGCAGTCGGCGCTTTCCGTTTGCTGAATTCAAATCTCCGCCTGAACCTAATGGCGATAGTGGCGCAAACACAGGTGTTACCTTTACCGAACGACCATACGTTTGCGCCCCTGTGCGCTGTTTGAACACTAAGCAATGAATGGTCATTTCTCATGCAGGATCTGGCCTTGTGTCCATCTGATTCCGGTTTAACGCATACGCGATATCACTGGCACTGGCGGTTCATCAGTACTGAATATTCTTACACGAATGCCTGTGTCAAACTCATGTCGCTTCCAGGGCGTTCTCGCTTAAGGCTTTTGATCGCTGACCATTGATGGGTTGGAAGAAGTTTTCCTATTCTTGGGACAATGACGCCGAAGAATTAATTGGACAGCTTTTAAGCGAACCATGGAGACTTTGTTCACGCATCTATTCTGCATATATTATCCGTCTTCCTCGATAGCTATCAAACTTAGCAGAGCTGTTCCGAATGCAAACAACCTCCTTGACGCTTGCGGAGGTGCCAAATCTTTTCTGTTGATTTCATCCCATCTAAAGCTGCCAACTGGGGTCTACTTTTCTGGCGCTTTGGTGGGGAAGTGAATTTAAACATTTGCTCTCCGATCTCTTAAGGAGCATACGCCTGGAGCCTATTTCGTTTGCAAATCTTCCAAAGATCTTCACTACATCTTTCGTCTTCTGGGTCCATCTCCAGTCGCTGCATTGAACTGCCTTTTGTTTCTCCGGATGTTTGCTGTGCTGCGGACATGAGCGGTACGTACCACATAGCCCCGTCGGACAAGTAATCGGCCGCAAAAGACGAGGTGTGTCTCCTAACGATCCCTGCTGGTTGAGTGTTATGATGACGTGACATGTCGTAATACACATATACTGAAGAAACGCACTCACTGTTATCCATATCGCACGTGCGGCCATACGGACGGAACTCAGAAGTAATACTACACTGTCCTCAGCCGGTATGATCTGGACTTCGTACCCGCGAATTGATGATAACGTTATTGTTTACAGAACTTCTTCCGGCACTAGAGCAGCGGGCGCTTACTCGCCATACGAGCATGGCAATCCCGAGGCGTCTAATCTTGGCAAGATAATTTTCATTACGGTCCGTTCATTAAGATAAAACTACGTCACTGCACAGCTTCCAGGTAAAGGTGTTTGGTCTTATCTAAGTTTCCCCTCGTTCGTATATTAACGAGTTGGAATTCCCGAACTTTAGAACAGCCGAGCCGATGCTAGCAAAATATTCCAGCTGTTGTGGTAGTGATCGATATGACATCTCCAACATAGCTATTCCTAGTGTTTACAGGATTCGACGAAGGTCTGTGGCAACCGGGAACTGCGGCGTTTTTAATATGAGCCATATCTGCCCGACGACTCAACCTCTATTCCTATGAGCGGTGCGTTTCCGAATGTGCTATTGTCGATCGAGTTATTGAGGCCTTCGGACCTTAGCTGTACCCTTCGGAAGGTTCGGTGCGAGACCTGTACGGCGGTCTTGATAGCTGTCGCAATTGACAGCATTTTCAAAGATTGTAAGTCAGGTTATCCAATGTAGTTTCATATCACGATCTAAATGCAACTCAAAAAATTAGTACTTTCCGCTAGCGGGTCCTTCGAGAGTCTTTTAACGATAGCATGGCATCTCTTCCACCAGTAATTGGAACATTTAACTACGGATCAAGAAGATTTTTTACATCCCATCAAAGCTAGCGCGAGTGTCCTTCGCCATATGCTGCTCAGCATACAACCCTGGCTGATTTGTTGACATCGCCGGAAAGCCTGTACTTTACTGTCGCCATGAAGCACGTTCTTAGGCCTGTGGACTTGAATATGCAGCGCTGCCTTGGATACCGACCCTCAATAACCCTTGATCTCCGACGATGTTCCGAAACGTCGCTGTGCTAAATTCATTTTGTTGTCGCAGGATTACGCACAACGCTTTCCTCTTAGATGGCTGGTCGCGAATTTGCCAGTGACTCATCCAATTGGTTCGAATACGATGCCAATGACCCGTGTACATGGAAGACTTGCACAAACATCGTTACGGTATAAATTGTGAGTGCATCTCCATGGGCAGCTCATTCAACCCCAGTTCAAAGTAATTCACCAACGCATTGAACAACCTATGGAACCACAAGGTATCACCGTTGGCTCTATTCTGGTCACTGTAGTGAATCATCTCGTGTTAGGCACCAGGGACCTGAATAATTATCTTCTGAAGAATGGCGGCGTACGACGTCTTGTATGGGTCGAGAATCAAGTTGGACCGCCTCACCAGCGTGTTTGGACCGCCATTGCGTATAGTGAGCTCATGCCCTTCCTATCATTAACTCCTTGACGAGTTTCACACAGTCGACGGGATCGAATACGGTCGAGCCAAGGGTGACAGCAAACCCGAAGCTAGGAATCGGGCCGCCTATCTGGCCTACCTGGCGTTGACTGGCGGCTAAGAGTAAGCATCGTGCATTATCTGTATCATAGATATTCGTTAATCCCTATTTCAGCTTGTGTCATCTTGTATCACTTTCTACATCTTTAGTACTGTAATAATGTATTAATACATAATTCATGGGTGTGAGCCCACGTGATCAAGTAAAGTCTACTCCCTTGACTTCCAGTTGAATCAATTTACTCTCTAGACATGCCATCACCACATTGTTCGCTGTGGAGGGGAGCACTCCCATTACATTGGAAACGGGAATTGCGGCAACGGCACAGTTTTCGGACATTTTGTCGTTTGAAGCTGCAAAGTCACTGTGTCCGCTCCTCCCTTTGGCATGTTCACTGATCCTTCCATGAGACCGCCGAGACTTTGCATTCCATTTCTTCCCAAAATTGGTCTTCTGTTTCCCCTCAAAACTCATTTAACGATCTCGCAACCGAAACATCGTCCTCCCATACAGTAGCCTAACTGCCGCTCTCGCCGGAAAATACACTATATGAATTTCTCATGCAAAGCGACCCAGACCTCGTAAGACCTGCGAAGTGACTCCTGCACAGTTGCATTGTTTGATACGGCGTTGTTCAGTAAGTTCACCAATCCAAGTTAGACACTTATTTTCCTTCACATGTAGTTCCCGGTGTGATTTCACCATGATTAATGAATGCGCAAGCTACGACACCCTTTCAACATCATTTCATTCTGCGGACGATCACCCCGACAATTGGCTGCATCTCCGCAATGACGCTTATAAGGCGTTCGAAGGGCAGGCTTTCGGTTTCAAGTTGGTAGCAGATGGCTAATGGTGCGTACTACAATTCAACAACTTGAATGGCTATTGACCGTATGCTCTTTAGAAGAGGGAACTGTGGCTTTGAACCGCTGCAAGTAATATTCCACTTTCGCAAAAGTTGGTACTGACATTTACCCCAAGATCTCCAAGAGCACGACATGTTGACGGCTCTCAGCTGGCAGAATTGGCCCAGTGGCGCTGATCATGAACCGCAATGGACATCTCATTGTAAAAGTACGTCCTTCGCGTCCAGCAGCCCTGTCAATAGTGAACATTGCATACTTTAGTCAACAGTGAGGTACGAGGCGTTGGGACTGGCACGCACCTGCGCGCTGCCAAAAACATGGCAGCAGAGGAGACCCTGAGATTTTTAATCGAAAGAGAGACGGCACGATGATGGCGAAAGGGGTGTATACTCCGGAGCACTACGTTTCCTTGTCCACCGCCGGAGCCGGTTGAACCGGTCCGCAGGATTATTAGAATGCAATTAATTTATTCTTCTCTTCCGTCAGAGTTAATCGACTGGCGATCTGACAAACCTCGTTCCGCCTATGCCATTAGGTGCGTTATCTGAGCGTACATTCCGACTCGGATCGATCACAGCATACTGACATTCAGGATTGCCATCTAGCGAGAAGAATCCGGAAGGGGACAGCAACACGTCCATTGCCCCATCTCTTGTCGGTGGTTCGGGCCGGTACTTGAACCAGATTTACTTTGAAGAAAGGTAATCGTATCAACGTCCCGACCTCAAATACGGAACGGCCTGGTCAGTATCTTTACTCTTGAATTTGTGAATTCAAGCTCAATTATCCGGGCTATTTGAAACTCCCGTTACTTGTGAGACAATAATCATCTGCTTCCATCGTCGGCCTGAGCTGTTATGGAACTGTCTCCTGGCACAGCTGCTAGAAAAACGCTATCAGGCACTTCATGTCGCACGTTGACACTGGGATCAGCTGGGGGTCAACTGAACAGGTCCGTAGACACAGCCTTTGTTCAAGCGTCACGTTGAAGTCCTTTCCGATAGGACGAGCGCTTCGTAACAGCAGTCGGAGCCAATTGCAACATAATTTTGCGTTGAAAATACATTGTGAGCTCGTCGCGGTGACTCACACGAGGCCCATCCGCGGTGATGCAGATCTCGGCAACATGTTTAAAGGTCTTGGGGCCGCTGTGAAAGGCTAGAGCGCTAAAACACCAGCCTGGCTTGAAATTACACTGCCTTAATCGGTTTCTTATGCATTCGCCAACCGTCTTCTTTTGACGCCGAATCAAGTCCGCGCTAACCTCCGATGGGATGTGACAAACATCCCAAATTTTGTTTCTCCAAAATTCGCAAGTCCCGATTGCTCAGATTAACCGAATCTGTGTTCATTCTCAGGTTTGGTTTTTGCCTTTGTTGGAATATGAGGAAGGATGCACAACGTTCCGCTTGTAAGCTTCCCTTTTCACTTGCATCTGAACACACGGCATACTGAAACGAAGTGACCACATTCAAGTCTCAGAACATGGAAGACCGCCTGCGGATCGGCAACCAATTGACACGGATGTTACTTTGCAATGGCTAGACAAATCTATCGGAAGTTTTCAAGGCACGGGGCATTATCACTGCGTATCCTTCCGGCGCGGCTTCTGAAGTTTGTATAAATGGATTATGTCCTAGTCCTATGTAGTAACGCAAAGTTCGTACTTACTTTGACCTGGAAACATTCAATCTATCCGTAATGCCACCCCCTACAAGTCTGTCATCCTCATTCCGTCGTTCGTCCAGAATGTGATAACTAATCCAACCTCCAGGTTATATCACTGTGTTGAACAACTGTACGTCATTTCTCCTGCCGCCTTGGTTAGATCCTCACCGACGATGACAATAAATAATCAGTTCTTCAGCATCAGCGAAAGGACCACCTGCTGAGTTGGGAGGTGTCGTTTTCAGGGCCTCCAAATGAACCAGAGTGGACTGCGACTTGTAAGAGTACGTCAGCCAAAATCTATTCAGCCTGTGATCGTTAATAAGGTGCTTGCAGTGGAAGGCGAGGTCGTGAGCAGCAGTACGGCAACTCATAAGAATTCGGCAAAGGAGGACGCATCTAAAAAAGCCTTGGAAGCTTTGGGTTGGGTTGAGGACTCTAGCGGTTGATTTATGCTCTTCTGAAACTATTAACGCTACGACATGGATGTTTCTGCCATTGATCCTCCTATGACCATTTGCCGCGGAGTTTGAAATTCCGCAGAATAAACTTCAGGCCGAAAAACTGCCAGTGTTACCAGTAAAGTTGTAATGCTGCCAGTTCGGCGAATGCTGCCCTACTTTGTTGCAGGATTTACAGGTAATCCCTTTTTATGTTTTGTTTCCAAACCGAACGGTAGACTCTTGCAGGCGTGGTTTCCGGGATCTACATTTTCCGACCGGCCCTTCAAAGTCCACCAGAGTAAGTTCAATCGTTTCTCCAGCAAACGGTAATTGGCGCTAATCGGGCATCAATCAGGGCAACTAGCAATTCAGAACTGCACATGAAAGAACCTGGATCTGTGCCCGTGGCGAACATCCATGACTCAACTGAATCTGATCCACTTCTCAAAAACAAAACGGCTTGATATCAGATTACGTCCAAAACGGAAACAAGACCAAATAATTTGTATCAAAAGGATCCCCCACTTTATCAAGAGCATCTTTGATATTTGTAGACAAGTCACCGCAACTATCGATGCGCTGCTCTGTGAAGCAGTTCCATTCGCGATATGCCAAATCACTGATCATCCGAATGCATATAGTGCAGTAACACCGCTCTTCAGTACTTATCAACATCCATACTTTCTCCGGTTTTCGTTATGCCGGATCGTCGTTCCCATATCTAACATCAAAGTCAGTACACGTCCAAATATTTTTTTCTGCCGAGCCAACCTGTAAAATGCTCTCTCCTAGAAAAATCATCTCCTTCCTGATTTCCTCCACGATAAGATCTTGTATCTGAAACCACTTCTCGCTATCGCCCCCGCCGCCAGCAGCTCGAAGGTGAACTTTCCAGACAGTGTGCTCTTTGTCGCGAGTAGTACCTGCCACGGATTCGTGCGTAACATTCGTTATCAGATCGTATAACGTCGGTGGATGTGACGGTGGGGCATCAAGATCTGAAATGATAGTTAAGCAATGGCAGGAAACAGGGACTCAAGCCTCCACGAACATTCCTGGAAATCGAGTCCTCGAAGAGGAAAATTGACGATGGTAGGATTCTTTTCTTCCACAAAAGCATTTTTTGTGAATCTTTTGAAGTGCAAAATGATATATTGAGGAAGTTGCTGGCATTTGAACCGCCGCAATTGACCAGCCGACTCCTACCAATCCGGATTGTATTCCACGAGATTCAGCGAGAAATAAAAAAGCGTACTTGAGTTGTTTTCCCGTCATATTTGGCAAGCACAGAATGGATACTAGCTTGAGGGATGATGTTTTTTTCAATAGAATCCTGAAAAAGGGGCGGGGGCGGAAGGTCCAAAGCAAGAAAGATGAACGGTGAGACAACCGACTTGATGTCTGTAAATTGGACAGGTGAAGGTTTTCACCGACCGTACGATCAATCTACTTGCCTCGATCAATGTCAAAGTGAGGCTTTCGATTTTCCCCGGCATCAGGGCGAACAAGCACTTGCTGGGTTTCGACTCTAAGTTCACCTTGAAATGTCGAGAATATGACACCTTTCCCTAAAAGTTAATAGCTTTCAAGAGAGCGTACGAGAATCCACGCACTCGAGTTCTTCTTTTTAGTACCACCCATATCCTTGTGAAGGCGATTCAAAAGCCAACCTAAAAATTCTATAGGATCTCCCTGTTGCTCTAACCGAAATTTCCCAGCGCTAGCCCTATTGACTTCTTGTAAAAACTCGTGCGGACTAACTTGACTCTTGAATAGCCGCGGGTTCCAAACTTTCTTGGCTAAACCAGCAAAACGCTTTAATAACTCGGCTTCCTTTCCCCGAAAGTCAGACCGCAACAAAAAATCGCGTAGAGGGGATACATGGAGAAGGGAGTGAATGATCACGTTCATGTGGTCATTCCGTTTAATGTTATTGAGGCCAATGTAACCAGGTATATATGGCTTAGAGGAGAGATCGTAAGATGGTTTCAATAAATGAGCGGGAGTCGATAGAGTAGATATGGAAGCAGGAGTGAAGGAGGGTGCCAGAACGTATGAGATATCTTCCAAGGATGGGTCAGCGACGGGATAGCCATCTGGCAAGACATACACCTGAACAGGTATGCAATAAGTGTGTTTAATCCTGAGGTTCACAAGAGTTCTCACTTTGGTAGTTTCCAGGTTTATGAAAACGTGGTGGTCGTCGTGAATGGAATGCGAATAAGCATAGGAGTTGCGACCTCGGCCTTGGAAGTATTTACCACAGACGAGACAACCATACGTGTTGATATTCGAAAGAGAAATAGAGCAAACCTTTTCGAAATCAAAGTCAAGATTTGCTCTATTGATCTGTCGAATAACGTGAGCCACGGTAGAAGGAAGTCGAGTTGAACCAACTCACAGTATCGAGATATAAGTCAGATGCTCTTGGTAGCTCTATTCGCTTTTCTGCAATATCTTCTTCGCTCTCAACAAGGACATCCGAGTCAGCGCGTCGCGAGTCTTCGTTATTGTGATTTGAGGTAGAAGACACCGCTTCGGAAGACATGCTGGATTTGGTTTCTGGATCCACCTTGGCCCTCTTTGTAGGTCGCTCAGTGACATTTGAACCCACTTGTTCGTTGCCTGATGCCGACTTGGACCGAGTGTTGACCATCGTACGCTAGCCAATCTCGGTGAGTGAAAATGGTAACTTGAAAGTTCTTTATGTAACTGCCCGAGCAAGTGTCCGACATCCACTAGCATGTTTCGCGCGCCACGCTATTTTCGACCGGATTTACCATGGTCGCGCCTGAAGCTCGTTAGATTCACATCCTCACCTATATCGTCCAATCATCCCAATCCGCCCCTAGACCTTGATCCCAGTCTTCGTGCTCTTCTCAAGGATGTCGATATCTCAATCATTAATCACAATTCCCAGCACCACAGACATCAGGAACTTGAAGTCCTCCCAACGGGACTATCCGTGGCTGACGAAGCTGATGTCCACAACGAAACATCGTACGAGGAAGACTCCTTGCAGAGGAAGTCGCCTGCTGCTCGCTTCGGCAGCGGACGCATTGGAGCAGTTGTCTTACCTTTCGAACTTCAAAAATCGATTGGTCTCTTAATCTCAGGTAACGACCTTGGCTTTCTTCGAGAAACCTTTTCAACCCAGTGATGCAGAATCCGACAAACACCAGCTACGCAGCGATGCCAAACGTCTATTTTTAAACACGGAAAATTCTTCGGAACCTCAATGGAAAGCAAAGTACGATATTAAGTATCGAACACGACGTCAAGCAGCTCATCATTTTGAACGAGACGGGACTGCATTTGCTTCTATTGTTTTGCCTGCTCATTATTCGGCTATATCCGCTGTACTGGGACACGTCAAAAGAAGATTGGAGCCAGAATGGAGAGTCGAAAACATCATCGAGTGGGGTGTCGGGGCTGGCAGTGGGCTTTGGTATGATCATAGTGAAAACTTTGTACTCACCAACATCTTTGAACATTTCATCATCGACAGGGCATCCCTCTATTCATTTCAGAAAACTTCCGATTCCGAATATGAAATTGCGGATGGTGAACTCAAAACTTCGCGTTCTAGCGTGGTGACGTATCTGGGTCTTGACAAACGAGATCATCTTGTATCAATAGGAAAACAACTTCTTCGAGGTGAGTGATCGGAGTCGGTGAATACGTTTTATTTTCTAATGGAGAACAGATGTGGACTTGGGATCACTGAGTTTGAGGTGGCAAAAATCATTTCAAGATGATGATAAGGTCACACGCTCCAATGGTCAGACTACACTAGCGCTATCAGCCTTTATGCTGTCATCTCTCCCCACTCCACTGGCAAAAAAAGCTCTAGTCAAGGAAATGTGGGAGAGTGGAGCTGATGTCATGGTGAGGACAAACCAAATTTAATGGATAATAATCTAAATATATTCCTATAAGGTTCTTATTGATCACAATACAACTGCTGGCTTTGAAAGTATTGCTGGGGCCAGGGAATACCTGTTGAAGGCTGGCAGGAAGGAATTTACTGATCCTATGACCGAAAACTGGGCAATTAGGGGATCACACATTGTTGCACCCGTGAGACCGCCTTTCTCCCCATCTTGTCGTTGCTTCACGTAATTGTTGACAGTGTCCACATGATGTTGTGTGTCCGTTGTACCATCCAGGCACCAGCAGACTGCTGTGTAACTTTTCCCAGCGGTTACAACGACCTTCTTTCGTTCGCTTAACGAAGCACTCCGGTGTTGGACATGAAGACATTGGTTATTCGTACGTCGTCGTGCGCAGGGGACCTAGACCTTCAGCTGGTGATGTCAAAGTCGGAAGAATCGGCGAAGTTGGTAAATGGGCGTTGGCTAAGCAAGCTGCGTTGCAAATCCCCGTGAAGGAGTTGAAACTTCATGGCGATCGTGATGAAACACGGTCTCTCGGAACGGAACCTCTCACGACTGCCCCATCAGAATCGATTAACTCTGATACATCCATCAATGAACCAAGGTCTCGTGCAGAACTCCAGGAAGCCTTGAGATCCGAAGCTTTCAACTGGCCACGGCTCGTATTTCCACCTTTGAAAAGGAGCGGACACATCATCATTGACTGTTGCACTGCAAAAGGCGAGGTGATTTCATGAATGTCGCGTGTTTGTAATCTCAAAAGTACCTTCAGGGAAAATCATGCGCATGACAATCCCAAAGTCGCAAGGCAAACAAGCCTACTACGATGCACGGAAATCCAGCTGGGGGGATATCTTCCCACATGAACCGAAGAATGCCCCTCAGGAACGGCATCAACCCGTGCATGCTAAATGTGATGATGAAATAATAACGCCAAGTTCGGGACAAGATATTGGCAAGCGAAGGTCAAGTACATCTACGCAAGTGAGAAGTTACAAAGCATTGTCTGAAGACCTGAAGGAGAATAGAAAGCAAAAGAGAAGAGACAGGATTCGTTCCGTAGAGGCCAGATCTTACTAGCTTTCCAATAAGATCAATACGTGCCAAACACGTTCTCTTACTCAGTCAATTCCATATCCATATTTGGTCGTCATTGGCTCGTTTCCTAAACATCGGAAATCCGAATACCGGGACCTTGACTTGAGCTAAGTATTACTTTAGTTATAGCAGTGACTGATAAACTCGTTAGGAGGTTTTTGAACCCAAGGGATGGGTAGTCACAAACCTGGTTTGTTGTGATCACCTTTGTTCCGCTCCTCCTCCTGGTTCCCAGTAGCACGTTTCACTGTTGTGACAAAATGGCGTACATTCTTCGCCACGTCTTCCGTTGAAAAGTACATCTAGAAAACAATATTACCAGATAAGAAAGCTCGAAGAAGCAACTGCGACGGACACACCTTAGCAATTGCTGTGCGGATAGTCCCGGCTTTGTCTCCCCTCCACTCACTAGTGCCCTGAAGGCGTCTAATGTATCCCGATATGTCGTCTGTCACGGTGCCTCGTCTCTCAGAAGGCATTAAGCCACGAGGACCGAGGATACGCCCCAGTTTGGGTGTTATCGTGCGAATGAGGGCTGGGGTGCACAGTATCGTGGTGGCGTGGTGACGGTTATTAACAACCTTGAAGGAATGTGTGAACAATGTTGCGACTTTCGTTGGAGTTCAAATATTAAACAGACTGCATCAATGAGCTCCGGCCCTCCAACGATATGTGCCCCGGATTTTCTCGCTTCGTCAGCCTGCCTGCCCTCTGCAAAGACAAGGATGCGCTCTTCCGTTTTTGGCTTTGCTTCCTTGGGGAGTGTGATGCGACCCTTAGGAACTGCGACACCACTCTTCATCTCTGTCTTGACGACAAGTTCATATGTAGAATTAGGGGAGGCAACTTCTACGGCCTGTATGCTGTTGGTAAGCTAACCACGATAAGAAACACCAAAGAAACAAACTTGAAGGACAGCAATAGCGTCTGTGAGGGTCATTTTCTCTTTCTCGAAAATGTCTTTCCGAGCTTTCAAGGCCCTCTTTTTCGCTTTTGCAGCAAGGGTCTTCTTCGATGGAATCCGCACTTTTACCTTCGTATGGCGAGCTAACAGATATTGACTAGTTGTAAACTGTCGGTAGAAGGCGAGGCCCTGCACTAGTAGTGAGGATCAGCCCAAAAAAAAAAAGGGAGGGACTGGGAATATACGATTGGTGCCAGGGAATGAGTGCATCGACACAGAAAGCTTATAGACATCAGGCCTCAGGCTTCAGGCTTCAAGTAACTACTAGTCAGTACAAAAAGTCAGTACAAAAAGTTTTAGCGAAGGCACACCGTGGGAACGTGAGGAATGCCCTTGCCCCGCCGCCAACTCACGCAGAGGTTCACGAAAGCCGTGCGATGTTACGCTACGGGAAAAAATGAACCAACAGGCGACCCGAAAAAGGAGATTATTCGTCGCGTTCTCTATCCCAACAATATACGAAACAAGGCCACTCCTACAGGCACTTGGCGACCCGACGTCAGCCGTGCACTACAACATGCGATACCGTCCGTACAGGCGCATCACACGATAGAGCGCGCCTGGCTGCTACATCAGCGCCACGTTAGAAAGAGGCGGGAAGCCGAGTTGGCAAGGAAATTTGAATGCATGAAGAGGGCCATGGAGGAGCTTCAGAAGATTGATTCTCGTCTCTACATGGAGGCAAACAAGCAGGATGACCCACGCTCAAGGAGTGCAGCTGAGGTCGAGATGTCGAAAACTTTGAAAGGTCTTGAGAAGAAGGCCTTGGAAGCGAGAATCGCCGGACTTTTCCCTCGGGAATTGCGCATACCGACCGACACACCCCCACGCCAAGGGTGGAACTACGAATGGAAACTTTGACCACCTTTCTGTAAGCGTATCCTTATTATCGCTTGTCAGGCGAAGGCTAAGCCGCATTATAGGCACCTTTATTGAATATTTTTATATTGGTGTTATCGAATAACAGGATAGAAAAATGCTGGCGATCCCTTCGGTGGATGGGGGTAGAATGGGAGACTATGATACAGACACCCAAGAATAGGACGAAAGTAGTGCAAAATTCTGACACTACGGTGAAGGTGGATGTTATATCACAGTAACCGGGATGATTACCATAGAAAAGTCACGGAGTCACGATCGGGTGCTTCTTCACTGCATATACCTCCACAAGCCTCATATAAACAGGAACCTTGGCTTCTGTTAATTCAATACTTGCATTTGTTTCGATTTCGTCTACAATGGCTGGCGGCATTCCGTTGCCGAGGAGTAACGGTTTGCTAGACTTGAACAAAGCCTACACAACGAAATTTTTTCTTTTAAAAAAAACGTCAATATGTGCAAAATCAAAGAGAGGCAAACCTTGAAGTCTTCCCGAGCCATTTCGCCAATTCGTCTCTGCCTGATAGCTTCAGGGTCATCCCCTTGAGTCCATGGGGACATAGGGATGAAGTGTTCTCGATGTACAACGTTTTCAAACGCTCCGTGCTCGCTGATCCATTTTAATAGATTGGATCCGACATCGGCAGCCCCACGTGCCTCGATGGCCGCACGCATAAATTCACCCCAGCAAGCTACCCAAGGGGGTCCCACCATGCTTTCCCCACTCCAGCCCTGTTTATTGCCGTCATACACACGAAAGAAAATTTCCGCCAGGTGAATTAGTCCCCCAGGCCGAAGAACGCGACTGATGTGGTCAATAAGCCCATGGTAATCTCGGATCTACCACCGACAATTTACACGGTGAAAATTGAAGACTGACACAGAGAAACTCACTCCTGAGGCTATGAGGCGACCGTGCACAATGTTGAAATCGCCGTAAAAGTGCTCCAACCCTAGGTTGATGTCATCGACTTCACTCCTGAAATAGTTAAAATTTATAAACGAGAAAATGGCCGGTTGACAAATTTTCTCACCTGCAATTTGGAGGCATAGAGCTGGGGGGAAAACAAGGAGGTTCATGAAAGCGAGCATTTATAAATGGAAATAGATGACTAACACGGACTGCAATGGAACAAGATCGACAGCTACAGCATTGCAGTTCGGAAAGTCCATCGCTACTTCCATGATCCTTTCATGTATTCAGTCGTCTACATGAAGAATATGAGTTCAGAAGGAGTCTCTCACCAGCCACCACTTCCACAGCCCAAGTCCAAGCAGGCTTTTGTCTCGCCTGGTATATCGTCTGCCAGGATATCCGCTAGAACAGGGGGATATTTGCCAAGAACTTCCCGAAACATCAGGTGTTGGGTGTCTGAGGTTGACATTCAACGGGTGCGGCTCGGTATCTCAACGGACACTTACGAAGACGGTCGAGCTCCTCGTTATCTGCTGGGAGCCGATAGACCTCTGAATTGTTGTTGATCCCTCTTCCATACTCAAGAATGAAGGCTTGTGCACGCATCGAACTATTCATGGACATAACTGAAGGAGCAGGTGAGGAGGAGCGCACGGAATATGAGGTTTGAGAGCATGCACCACCCGTACTGAAGGGGGGGAATTGGGGAATGGAATAGACCTCACTGGTTGCGTCACTGCCGCGATCGTCGTCGGGGGCCTGGGTAGACGAAGCCATTAGACGACAGCAGCGCGAGAACTTGTCTTTTCAAGTGCAGAACGCACCTCATGATCTTGCACCGATATCATCGCTCGTTCGGAAAAGGACAGAATTCCGTCAGACCCCTGAGAATTATTACAATCTCAGAATATGATAAGACTTTGGCAGGACTTTAGCAACCGTGGGTATGCAGTCGAGGCACGGCTTGACAATCGGCACCGTGTCGGAGGTATGGTACAACGCCGATGACCACCACGACCGATAGGAGTTTGAGCCAAGATTTACTTCTGGTATACATGATATGGGAGTAGAAGTAGGGCTCGCTTGTACAGTGCAAAAGGAAACACGTCGGAGAATCGAATCTCGTAAATCTCTCGCCAACGTTATATACGTTGTCGGTGAAGAACGTTGATTCCTCTGCCGTACTCAAGGAAGCTTGGAACGTTAGCCACGAACCTGAAAGCTCATAAAATAGCAGGCTCGACAATCAAAGATATCTCATATAATTCAAGCTTTGCACTGAAGCTGCGTCGTCGAAACTGGAAGGTTATCCGCAGCACAAATCCAAAATTCTAGATATAAATTGCACTGCGTGAATAGAGTCCAGACGCCACTGAGTACAACCGCTTGGAGCCCTGTGGACCTGGCGTATCATTTCTCATCAGGACAGGCCAACGGTGGTTCTATGGTCTATGGGACCAGCCTATCCTTGCCTCTCGGCGATAACGCTCCCTTGAGAGAGAAGTGGTCTCGAAGGAGCATCCAGTGGAGCATCTGTATCGTAGACTATCTCCAGTTTGTTATCCGAGATTCGAAATAGACCTTGTGAGATAGAGTTGCCTCGTTAGCCATTGGCGGAATCGGCGGACACCAACTGACAGCCCGGACGCCTGGTAAGATCCTGGCTTCGACTGAAGCTTGAAGTGCCACCGGGGTTATGAACTAACCTAGAATAGTCATCGAAACATTGACACTGACAGATTCCAAAGCACCTTGATGGTACCCTGAGGCTTGGGGCTACAGTTGAGACATTTACGCTTTCGAAGTTCGATCACCAATGCTTGTGCTGTCGACCCTCCATAATTTACTTTCCCAAATCCTATCCTTACCCGATCTTCATACTGCGCTCCTCTTGACACCAGAGGGACAACTGGTCTCCTTTGCGGCTGAGACATCTCGCCCAAAAGATGAAATCTTAGTGGTTGTTGGCTTGAGCGGAGAAGTTTGGAGAGAGACTCGGAAGCAGGGCTTTGGAATGGTCGACAGCGAAGTTATTTCTGTCCTCCGTCTCGACAACGGACTGCTAACCCCTCCGAGCCAGCTCGGACGGATCCTGGTGTTGCCCGTGGAGGAAGCCCAAGTAGCCCAGGAACTCAATGGCAGTGATCGTCAGCCTCTCATGTTACTTGCACTGAATTCAACGGATGCTGTCGAATGGGACGACTTACAGACAAAAGTGAAGTATTATCGTTTATTAGATGTAGAGAACATTCATTGACGCTCGGTTCAGGGAAAGGTGTTAGCTTCTCACCTGGCAAAACCTCTGGGCAGGTTTCGTGAACACATAGCTGCTACAACGAGAAATCTTCCTTCTGCTGCTCCTTCCCCGGACCGCCAGACTCGCTGAGCGGGCAGCATCATGATGGCGTTGTGATACTTTTGGATCTCCACCCCAGCATTACACCTGCACCAATATTAATCCACCAGTAATGAATAGTAGATGGATCATGCCTAAGGGGTACAGAAATACAAATCATGATGTCCTCGATTCTGCAGCATAATCTTCTAGACTCCGTTTCAAGCCCTCTAGTGTTCTCGCAAGCTTTCCCCCACTCGCCTCTCCCAGCACTGCGGCTAACTGGGTAGCCGGAGCACTTATCAGTCCGACTATTTGCGCCCTCAACGTTCCCAGTGACGGCAGTTTTGATACGTCGCGCAATCCGTCGACGGTAAACAATCTTCTTTCAACCAACGCACCGACAACCTTCAGTTCTGGTTGCAGAACCGGCCTCACTCTCTTTACTCTCCTGCCTGGCGTCACTGGATCTGCATTTTTCTCCTGGTTCTCCTTTTCCAACTCTTCCTCTGTTTTGAGCTTCTTTGGGGGAACCCCACGCTCAAGGGCGCGGAGGACAGCATTAAGTTGCGGGGGATCCAAGTCTGGTAGACTGAGAACTGCAAGACCTCCCTTGACCATGTTTGCAATTTTTTCACTGGCCTCCATAGGCACCTGTGTAAAGTCGCGCAATGCAGCTCCGAAGACGGACGTTTGGAGAATGGTGAGCGTAGGTTGGGGTTGGGGAGTGATGGCTTTTGGTGAAAATTTTGCAAGTGAAGGTGCCACATGGCCAGACGCAATGATGATATCTTTGCGCAATTTTACGAGTCGCTGTGCAGTAAAATTTGCATGAAGCAGAAAGATGAGTGTTGACGAGGAGGTGGTCTCGAGGAGTCTCTTGTACCGGTGGTAAAGAACTGCTTTTTTCTCCGGGTAGATGCGTGGTATGGGCTTTCCAGGGAAAGGTTTTGGAGGTTTGACGGAGACCACATAGGCACGCGACGACATTCGAGGTCTTGGCCAAATGCTCCGAGTCCGTGCTGATACGGTGTTCCAAGCCAACATTTGAATTTGAAACTCAGCTCAACCCTAAAAGTTATCAGACTATGTTGTAGCTACAGCAAACAAAATTCCCATGTTCGATCCTCTCCACCCCCACCAGTCCTTCCTTCCCCCCGAGCCCGTTCACCCTTTGTCATCCGGTGTTCATATCCGCTCCATGCAGACCTACGGAATGCAAACGAACGTACAACGATATACCGCGGATTCGGCTTGTCGCTGGTTGGTGGATTTTTGGCCAGTCCAGGGATATCCCTGTGGGACGGCTACCTATGATGTGAGAGTACAAACAGCCGGACTGGACGCACCAGAGGGTATACGGAGACACATTCCGGATGGTAATTAGTAGTGTACCCCTTGTACCGGTCACCTCATCGATATATAGCGAGTCTTCATCGCTGCCAGAGTTTTCTGGGACTTCACCGCCGTTCAGGTCATCTTCATCGTCAGAAGAACGCCGCTTTCGTTTACGGGGAGCGAAGATAGAAGGCATTGGCCCGAGGGATATAAAAGGAGCCACTGATCGCAAAAACCCTACGATTAGCAGTTGGTTTGATAGAATATTTCTATCTTGATCAGTAATGCCTTTCCCTACGCGTCAACGTTCTGTCAGTCCTTCTCTCCAGATCACTGATCGATAGACTCGCCTGCATGTGGGAAGTTCCACACGATACGATTCCATCTTCGCCCTTTCAATGCTGAGCACTTCTCAAGCTTCGTAGCATCAACCCCAAACACCACTTCTACCCCTTCCTCCCGTAGGTTTTGAACGATCGCCTCGGCGTCTGGGTATTTTGCATAGCATTCGGATTCAGTGTCAAAGGCAGTTGCGGTCACATTCAATGCTGGCAATGATTCTAATCCAGCTGGCGGATTATGAAATAGCGCCCGAGAAAATGAGAAGTTTCCTTCTCCAATCAGCAATATGCGGTCAGTCGGGTGGAAGGGAATCGTGAATCGCGGTGGAGCTTGAGAGGTTTTTGCTTTTCCATTATTTTGTGCCTTCTTTTTCTTCTGTTCCGCTGCTTGAGCTGCCTGGGATATTTTGTTCCTAGCCTTGAACCTAGATTGCTGAGATTGGAGAGCCACTTTCAAGGATGATTTTTTGCCAGATTTTCCCATTGACAGCAGGATCGATGTTTGCGCGATGTTTGGATCGAAGGTCCTTGAGCAATACAAACAAACATTGAGATCGGGCTATGCGGCCGCCACGTTCAAATGTTGACGGCACCGTTTTTGTTCCCCAATACCTTCCGCTCATTTCGATAAGTAAACGTACCTTAAAATGGTGTGTGATTTTTAAAAATTTCTCTAGTTTCGCCTGTGCTGACTTGGCTTGGCAGCCGACAGAGTTTGAAATGCGCCAGCGAAACGCGAAGTTCGCGAACGCCGTACGAGCAGGGAAGAAGCCTGTTAACCCTTCACGCCAGGAAAAACTGGCGAAAAGAAGTCCCATCAGTATATGGGCGCTTGGAATCATCATATTCGTCGTGGTTGGAGGAGGTTCGTCATCTTTTTTTTGCTCGTAGTTTACAAGTACTGACAAGGTCACTCTATAGTCCTTTTTGAGATCTTCAGATTAGTTTTCTTATAACTCTATCCCTACCCCAGTTTCTCTTATATTTTAGGGGGTAGCCATCATCGTAGGAACGATCACAGCTAAGTCGTAAGGGACAGCAAGTCTGACACAGGGATGTATATCACCGAGCTCGTCCTATTTTATTATTATCATTGTGTCTCTCACACCAAGTGACACCATACCCATACCCTAACCTTCCTCTTCATCCCCAATGGAAGCGCTCGGAGTACTAACGCTCATGCTCTGACTCCTCCCGCTACCTCCCCCACTGCCACTACCAGTGGGCTTATCCGCTCTGTCATTTGCATCTTCAATGCCTTCCATGGGTTCGCTTTCCAATTCCTTCTCATCAATCTTCACTTCATCTCCGGCCCATACACGCATTGTTGGCTGCCATATCATCAACACGTTGTCCTCTGACGCACTTGCAGCAGTCCAGTTCTCTGACTCTCCTGGCGCCCAACAGAAATCTGTCGGACGCGTGGTGTGACCTTGAAGAGAAGATATTAAACAAAAACATGACTAAGGTCGTCTGGTTCCCTGACATACCTCCGTGAATGAACAGCAATTCTGGTGGACCGTCTTCTTGATCGTCCGGTGTCTGCTCAACACCGATTTGTGACAAATCCCAAATATTGACCCTTCGATCGCTGGAGGCTGATGCAAAAATAGTGGGATTGTGTGGGGACCAAGCTAAACGAAGAACTTCGTCGGTGTGGGACTCGAAGACATGCAACTTCTTCGCCGGAGCCCTGATATCATGTAGAACTACTGTCTGTAATCTGGAAGCATGAGTCTCGGAAATAGTAATTGTTAGGTGGCCGACCTTGTCTGCACTACCGGTCACGAGAAGGTGCTCACTCGCAGGGCTGAATGCGACAGCCAAAATCTCGCGGTCGTGGGCTTGAATTTTAGTAGCAGCCTCGGTTGGTGCTCTTGTGTCCCAGCTGAGAAGGTATCGGATCAGTGTACTTGACGAAATGTGAAAGACGTACATCAGCAGTAGTTTATCATCCCCAACACTAGCAAAAACGTTTTCTTTGGTGGCATGCCAGTCAACGTCCTGTTTCCGCATGATCCTACAATCAATTTTGCTTATTATAAATATTGGGGATTTGCACTTACGCCAACGACAGATGTGTGTCCTCTGTATACACTTGTGGGCTCGATGGAGGTCTTTGCTTTTGTGTACGAATTGACATCCCTGTGGTAGGAGTTATTCAATACCGAGGTAGCTAGCAAAACAACCTACCATTGGCAAATAGTCATATCTTCGGATGCACCAAGAACGTGGCCAGCTGTGATAGGATTCCAGGCGAGTCCGTATCTTTGAATTGTTCAAATCGCTTTGAAAACGGGTGATGTAAATTGAATAGTGCTCACCCCTCCCTATTTTGGCCCACTAGACGAATGTCAGGTTTACACACACCACCCCTCTCTGGTTCACTGGAATGCTTGGTTCGGTCAAATACCAGAACTTCTCCAGTAATAGCCTTGGTTGCAATCAGGTCTGGATTCTGAGGCATATATCTTGCCTTGTTTACTTCCCCGGCATGGTTAATCTTCTGTATGATCTGAATTCGTGGCTGCGGTGGAATAGTGTATCCGCCTAGCTCGCCCCGTTCGTCATCATAGTCTGTACGATCCAGTTTTTCTGCTGAAGGACTATTGTCGCGTTTGGGCATTTGGACGGTGGCAATCTGGAGGTAATCTTGTGCTTGCCCAGACGTGTGTGTTCCTAGGAGCAGCCGATGGACGGTGTATGGCTTGTTTGGCGGTCTAGGCTAGGGCAACTCAATGACTGAGGACCTCCCGTGATGAGTGATACGTACGACTCTTTATCCGGGAACCATTGACATGTCAAAGTTGGCCAGTCCAGTGCATGGGCGATAACGACGTCGTATAGATAGGGTGCATTCTTTTTCCTGTCCATCAATGCCACTACAGTATTGGGAGAGACACTCCATATGAATTTGAAGTCGCTCACCATGTTTTATATTCCTGAAAACACAATATAAAATCATCAGGCGACAGGACAGAAGACGCGTCAACATACCTCATTGATCAGCTTGTTCTCCTCCTCCGCAGCTAGGTCATCTTCCATTTCATCGTGTACTTGAGGTTTCATGTCACAAATCTGCTACCTAGTCGACGTCGGACGCGATAGATACGGACAAGGACTCGGACTTCCCTGAGTTCGTAGGTCATGCACGAAATTCTCACGGTCAAAGGCTTCAAAGCCTCAAATTTGTCCATGCTCTAATAAGTAATAGTCTATTGACAAGGGAGAGCAAGCGACAAATTACTTGTAGTCACTCTCCCATTTTGCGATTAATTTTTCCAGGTCAAAGCGAGGGTCTTCTGGGTCAGTGATCACTGCAAACGCAACAGTGTTAGAACAACGTGAACCCGAGGCCGAAATAAATAAATAAAAGCCGGACAACTTCACAAGCAAAGCATTCATTCGAGGGAACAAGCAAAAACTCACCGCCATCCTTTCCGCTGTCTTGTTTTCTTTTCCATGCCTCCCTGGCTTCTAAAATCAACCGCTGCCTCTCGTGGACTACATGATGTTCCTTTTCATGATCACGCGCTTTTTGGAGCGTCCGGCGGTGATATATGCCGTAGAATACGCCAGAAAAGAGGGCCGTGTATCGAGCCACCTATTGAATGCAATAATATTGCCATTAAACAGAGAAGAAGAAATGTGTTGAAGGTGTATATGCGCACGTTGAGCGTTGGCGAAACCATAGTTTTCGCCCTTACGTTTTAGAGCAATCAATTCTGGGTTGGACCACAATTTCCCAAAGAGAACGTTGTTGGAAATGAACAACTTGTTTCAATCCTGGCTATAGCAAGGGAGGCCACAGAACCAAATCGTGAAGGTTGGAAGACGGCGAGAATCGGCACTTATGAGTTACATAAGATTCCGTTGCCTTCATCCACAACGTTCACGTTCAAAAGTTCAATAAGCATCGTAAATCGTCCGCTGTCTACTAATATTCTAAACCCTCGACTCGACCGTCGCGGTGTGTCTTTGTCACTGGAAGCCCCCTACCGCACGTATGTTTGAAACGAATATCGAGCCCCTCGGTAACCTTGTTTCATTTTAGTTCCGTCTACTGCCCTTCCCCTGGCGTTGTGATGTCTCGACCAGTTGACCTTCTCCTCAGCGGTGCATGTTTCTGCGGCTCAGTTTCATACAGTGTCTCTGGCATGCCTGTCCTCAGCGCTTATTGCCATTGTACCAATTGTCAAAGGCTGACCGGTGCGCATTCTGTTAAAATACTGTCCAGCATGCCATAGCAATTTCCAACAGCGTGTCCCTTCGTGCATACGATGCACTTTGAAGACTCTTCATTTTCTTGGACTCACCAAGAGCCACATGAAGCCAAACTTAACTTTTTCATCCCCCCCTCGAAGCCCTGGAAAATGTTACGGCGGTGTAATAACTGCGGCTGTATTGCCGCATCCTACAATTCCAGAACTGATCGCTGGTCTGTCTTGGGTGCTTCGCTTGAGAGAGATGCGGAAGGGCGGATCAAGAACTGGGACATCGTCAAGCCGACGGCGCATATATTCTATGGTACACGGATGCTGGACGTAAACGACGGGATTGATAAGTGGGAAGGATACGAAAATAAATCGGCAAAGATCTTGTGATTGAATTCGGACTGAAAGTAAGTCAACGGTTCACATTGTTACGGTTTGTTCCTATATGAAAACGTTGGTAGCATGGAGATCCCTCAAATCAACAAATGCAATTTTGCCATTGGAATTTTTCTGGGAAATGTAAGTTGAAGTTAGTCAGGCCTAGTCAGGAGTCGAATGATCTCCAATGAGAAGAGTCTGTTTTAACTTTGAACCAGAAATCCATGACACACCATACCGGTCATACAACTGCAAGGTTATCTGAAGTCATTTTCCCACCAGTGGTGAGTCCAATTATCACCATAGATTATGGAATCGGGCTGCCGACGGGCGTCGAACCTTTCGAGATTTGGTGGGGCGACTTCTGAACATGTCTTCTGGAACTCACCAAAATTTCACATCCGTACAACCGTACAACCACCTCTGCAATTTCACAGAGCTGTTCATCAGCTTTACTAGAGAAATGACACCAGGAAGTCATCCCGTGGATGATCACCCTGTTCTGATTACCATCCGTCCCGTTAGCTAACCGGCACGATCCCATGATCTTGTGAGTGGGGGAACCGGTCTATGATTTTGGTAGGAGTTGGGTGGGGGATTTATTAGTGAAATTAAGGAGTACTTCTCCGTGCTTCCATGATGCATGGCATGCCAGTCTCCTCGTTGTGGCAAATATCAACCGATATAATAGGTCATGGGGTATATTGTAAAAAATCCTTTGTCAGACATGGACCGTCCTTCCTCCACTCCAACACGTGCAACAACTGTTCCGGTTTCCCAGCCTTCTGCTGTCAGTATAAGAAAGCATCAGCTAATGTTCCGAGCGTCTCCTTGGATTAGTTACGAGCCTTCAGCGTCAGAGTCCAGGAATCAAGGCTCATCATCGGATTACATTGATACGGCCCTTCAGGATCGTGCCAGTGTCACTATGGATGCTCCCCAAATCTCCATCCTTCGTGAAGAGGAAACTCCGCCTCCGCAGTCAACTCGAACTTCGAAATTCCGAGTGAAACTTCTTGTGAACGACGTGAAGGCTGGGGCTTCCTCACCAAGTTCGGTTTCGCGAAAGCCCATAACAGGACGGTTAGATGACGACGGGGATGAAGAGGACGAAGACGAAGAAGACCAGCTGATCGATGATGATGATGATCAGTTGAATCCTTCACTTTCACTCAGCTCAAAACGCAAGGCTGCTCACAAGCGAAAGCCAAAGAAGACCGAAAAGCGAATAGCAGAGGATGAAAGGAAAAATCGAGAAAAGATGCACATGCAAGCTGGTGCGTGAACTCCTGTGTCGGCGCTGACTTGGCTTAAGCCATAACGCCAGAACCTCACTTGAATCAAGAAACACCATCAGGGGACGTTTCTAGTGGTTTTCCTTCCGGCGATATTGGTGCTTTCCCTGAACATCACCATCCAAAAGTCCCCGCTAGGAAGGCTGCTGTTCAAAATCCCAAGGCCAAGCTAGCATTGAAGTGAGCCTCTTGTATATTATTCTCTGCTCGATTCACCAAACGTCGTAATCCCAGGGCAATCAAGGATGCCGCTTTGCCCAATCTTGAGGATGGTGGAAATTTTAGTGAGAGTAAGCTTGATAGTAGCATGCTTTTGACTGCGGTGCTCAGCATTTGACATATAGCTTATACCGGTACTGCCGCATCGTCGCCGGTGACATTTCACCCCGACGGTTCGCCTGAGCCAGAAAACTTTGGCCCAATCCCCACAGTACCATCAACAGAAGACATTAACCTCGATTCCATTCCCCTTCCTATATATCCACTGCCGTCGAAGCCCTTCCCAGTCCAGCCTCCTCCAAAAATAGGTACCGGATTTGCACCTGTTATACCACTCGACAAGACTCGCAAACGTGTACGCCATTGGCGCATTGCCAATCGGGAAATACGAGGCATAGCTGGTGGTCGATGGTTTGCGCACTCGTGGGTGGGTGAGAAGGAGTCCGAATTTGCATCTGTTGCTACAGCTCCTACCGCTAATGGGGTGGCTTTACCGAAGCTATCTTCTGTCTCGATATCAGCACCACCATCTGGGAAGGGGTCAAGTAAATTGAGAGTACAGGGTGTAGTTTCAGCGTCACATTCTCGTGCCAGTTCAACCATGCCGGATACTCATGCCACTCGTCCTCCAACAAGGATGCGCTCGATGCTAGCTGGGCCTGCATCTGAGGGTGGCAACGATTCAGATATGGCAGCTTTAGGACATTGAATACGTACTACAGATAATGAATCATGTCCTAAATTCAGACTTGCGTTGTTTGTTTGGTTCAAACAGCGGATCGGCATTAACTTTTATTCTAATAACTGCAGTCACCTCTACTTCACTCTTCGGAGCACTTGGTTCTTTCCTGTGGCCATGGCCGCGAGAGTACCAACGGCCCAACCGTCTGGCGTTGTCAACAAGAGTTCTACGTGGAGGACAAGTGAGCGTGGTTGGTAGCTGCATATTGACGCTGCGAACTGGGGTTTACTCTTGGCTAGCTTTAGCCCAACAGGCTTTTGCTTCAGATCCGAAATACAAGAAGTATACGCAACAGGTGGAAAAATGCCTGAATTCCTTCGATAATGTTCATGAGTGGGCGGATTGCATTGCGTTCTTGAAGCAACTCCTCAAGGTAGGAAGCGTAGTCGCAGAATCTCCTGTCGAGAACTTAATGGGAATGGTTTCTGTCAGACATTTCAATCATACATGCAATTCAAGGAGATTCCGCGAAAATTGGTTGTTGCGAAGAGGTTGGCACAGTGTTTGAACCCTGCCCTGCCAACTGGAGTCCACCAACGAGCGTTGGAAGTATACGCACATATTTTGGCAGTATTGGGAGTGAGTTCAGCATTCTATTTCCCTGGTACTGAATACACAACAGGCTTTGTAGGCAGATGGTCTTACTAGAGATCTGGCACTCTGGTCGTCTGGTTTGTTTCCCTTCTGCGAGTACGCTGCAACATCTGTCAAGGTATACATTTCGCGTCGTTTCTCTTATTGGGCTGACAGAATATACAGCCGACATTACTAAACATTTTCGATACTCATTACCTACCTCTGCAAGCCAACCTTCGGCAAATAATGAAGTCATTTATTTTAGCGCTGCTTCCTGGTCTTGAAGAGGAGACGGGCGAGTTCTTTGAGAAGGTGTGCCTACTCTGGATCTACAACATTCATCCTCTGACAAAACAATAGGTCTTGAGTTTACTAGATCGACTTTCTGGAACTGTTTCACCATCCTTTTTCTTTCAAAATATATGGTTGGTTATGTTGACCTCTCCTTCCGCTCGAGGGACTTCCCTCAATTTTCTGTCGCGCCGACTTCCTCGTTTAAATGTGAATGAAGGTAAATTTCTATACGATTGTCGTTCTCTATTTCCACCCTCATCATCCCGTGGCTTATTGACTTGCAGACATATCTTCAATAGTCGGGCGTGACATTGGCTTGATGATCCGAGCGTTCGCTGCGGCACTTGACGACGACAATCTACTTGTGCGGAGGAGCGCACTGGATATTTTACTGCAGTGTATGAGAATCGACAGTGCGGCAGTAAAACATGCCCAGACAGAAGATCGAACAAATCTTATGCGGGCAGCTACTGGTGTTGTACTTCTGCGTGACCTCTCCCTCAATCGGCGGTTATACACCTGGCTTCTTGGTCCGGATGAGAAGAGTGACCATCAAATCACTTATTTGCGAGACAATACGCTTGAATTGCTCAAATTGACACTGAAGGTAGCTACTCGCTTTGGAAGGAACAAAATTGTGCTGATAGTGATCTTCACCTCAGGACGAGATGATATCGCCATCTAGAGACTATCCTGAATCTCGTCCATTCAAAATCTTCATCTCATTGCTTGATAAATGGGAAATTGGTTCACCCCTAACCGAGGCACTTGCCTATGATGCATTTAAAGCAATTAAACAACTTGTCGAGTCGGAGAGTGCTGAAGGCGTACGAGTATAGCCCATTTCACATAAAACTCTTCTGATTTATGGATTCCTCTTTAGGTTATGGTGACTGCCAGAACCCTATACGAAGCCGTAGAACCGCATGTAATTTGGAAACAACTTCTGACTTTTGTCATCCCTGAGCTAGCTGGTGGTTCAGAGTGTGAGGTTTGTGAGACAGCGTCTTGTCCTTCAGAGGTGTTTTAAATTTCCCCGCAGGCAATCCGTCTGGCTATATTCATATTAAAGACATTTTCATCACAAGAAGAGGAGATTCGGACTGTACACTTGCCCATCGTATTCTCAGCGATAGTCGATATCATGAACGTGAGGAATCGCATTAATGAAAGCTTGCCCTGATATAACAAACCAAGATTCCAGGTTCAATTCGCACAGGATGTTTCTAGAACGTCTCGTTCTTCCTTAGAAGGCCTCTTCCTGGGGGAAGAAATTCTACGGCAGATTCCTCACAATTCACTTTTGAAGCGTCCAGAACTTACCGGTGATATACAAATTGCAAGCCATTCCCAATCTTCTTCCGTGTTTGCTTGCGCGTTCTACGGCATTATTCCAACATTAGAGATGTCGACACAGCAAGGTCCCTTTGATATCCCTCTCGCTTCTGCACTTAAAAATATGATCGAATTAAACCTGAAATACGCCGAAGGACTTTTCAGAACATCCGAACCACACTTCATGCGAGAGATGTTCTCACAAGCATTGCTTATTTTAGGCAGACTTGTTGAAAGAGTTAACTCGCTAATCGTTATACCTTGGAATCCGTCAGGCTGGCTCAATGTTGTTCTCAAAACTATGGACAACGAGGTATGTATACTCTCCTAGTCAAATGAAGGTGCGACCTCATGTGTAAGCAGGTGGCGAATTTTACTATGGTAGACCGAATCGTTACTTTGACTGTTGCCTTGCATCAATCGAAAGGATTAGAGCCGAAATTGTCCATTGACGAGCGAACTGTTATGAACAAGATGGTCAACAAGGTGTGTTAGCAACTTTCCAATCCTCAACAGACAAGTTGTTTGATTTCGCAAGTAGCTGCTTGAATATTTGCGGCCAGATTATGCCGTGTACCACGTCCGTGTTGTTAATTTGATCTGGTCACTGGAGGCTGCTGTGCGTCGACCACATGTAGAATCAATATTGGCCCAGAGTATGTCCTCCGCTGGTCCAGAACGTGTTCGGGAATCATACGAAGCGTTCGGAACGCTATGGAGATTGTCTGGTCTGTTATGCCGCAGAAGTGTTGAATTATTTCTGACCATAGATTTTAGAGGACCATCTTCTTCCCGGATTCAAATTCAAAGTCCCAATGATGATTGTTTTGGACACTCTCAGAAATGATGAACCTAGTCTTCGTCGTGTCAGCGAGACGTGGATGCGCTGTAGTCTCAAATCATATCTGCGGTGCGTATAGTTCACAAAGGGTTCTTGTACACAACTCACCAATCATAGGGTTCTCGATCCTATCTTGTATGATCTGCTGGATCCTTCTCTTCGCTGGACTCCGACAACCACCCAAATCTGTGGAAAAGAGCTGCCGGGTTTTTTACACGAACGTGCTTTCGATCAGCGGTATATAAACCACCTGCTTGAGATTTTACTCTCGATTGTCCGTTTTGGCGGTCAGGGGTTTGCCAAGGCGGCAAGAAGTACTTCAACCAGGCGTTCGCCGCACAATGGTCTTGTCAAACGAATAGAATCTGGTACCGTTCCCCTCTCGCATTGAGGTGACCGTCCTCGAAAATAATTTGACTTTCCTAGTTGGTTTCCCTGATCCAGAGATTAGCTATTTAGATGTCTCTGTGGAGATTTTACTTCGGTCAGTCACTCAATTCGTTGTTGGAACATCATTAACGTGATTCCTGACAGCCACCTTCAGTCAGAACCGAGGGATTCGTTGAAAAGTACTCTTCAACCTCTTAACACCGTAATTCAATCAACATCAGTCGACCTACTTCAAGCCATCGTTTCTCGTGGCGAAATTAGCCATCTCTCTATCGAAATAGTCCAGGCCGCTGTACTTGGCAAGCTATACTACTGTGTCCATATGAACCGCCTTGACCTTCAGAACAAACTCCTGCACCTGCTACATTCACTGATCTCGGCATCATTGTCCAATATGGATTCTAAACCGAACCAGATGAACCTAGTGCGACAGCGCCAAAGTGATGGTTTTGCAGGGGAAACCCACATCCCGGAGAACACGCAGGACTCCGAAACGAGAATGTATGATGTCAACCCGCTCTTGATACAAACTCTCATGGACGGCATTGCGACACCCTCTAATCGACCGGTTGTCCAACACTGGCTCGATTTTGTCCTCATGGCTGTACCACAATTCCAGCCCGCCCTAGAAGCTGTAATCTCCCCCCTAAACGATTGTTTGTGTCGGCAGTTGCTTTCAGCTCTCGAAGACGTACGGCGGGCTTCCGTTCTAGATGACTTGGGCGACGACGACATACCTTTGAGCACAACCGATGCGGAGTTGATCATGTTGTTGAATGGCTTAGAGCGTCTCATAATACTCAGCCTGACGCATACTTCTGATTTGAATTCTGCAGAAGAGGAAACCAATGCAACCGAGAAAAGTGGTCAGGAAAATAGTGGTATTCTCGGCTATGTCTCAAACGTGTTCAGCTCGGACAATGCTACAACTGCTGTTGAAGATCAACTCACGGTAAGTCTCATACTTAACAACACTAATAGTTTTGTTTGACAAATTCGAACTAAGGCTCGCTCATCTGGTTATCGGTCTTTGCATGAGGGTGTCCGTGTTCTTTTTTCGATTTGGGGAACCCTGTCGTGGTCAAAACCCCGGAAATGGACATCCAAGGACGACTCGCTGTCTTTGATTTACAATCGTGCTCGAGTGCGATGTCGACGGGTACTTGAACATCTGTTTCAAATTCAGTCTGCAGAAGTCTTGGAATCCATAGTTGACTGCTGGAATCGGGAAGTTTTGGTACGTCGCAACCACTTCGGCGTACAGATACCTGGCTAAGCAAGTAACAGGGCTCGAAAGGACACGACGCAGCCTTTGAACTTGTGGATGTGCTTGTCTCCACAGCGCAGAATGCAGTACACATGATATGTGAAAGTATATCGTGCCGCACCTCAGGTATCTCGGAAAAAAATAAAAAGCAAGCCATCAATCCTAATCTGTTAGTTAACATTATTGCGCCCTCTCCAGCAGATCACCTCACTTTCTTTTTCTTCAAGGTCAGACGGTGTTCTATTCAAGTTTCTAGAGCAATATCTGTATCGACTGGAGGGTCCCCTGGCGCTTCAAGTCTGGACTCGCATTTTGCAACTAGTAAAAGACATTACTGGCACACGGGATTTTAAGACGCAAACTTTCTCAACACTCAGGTCAGGTTCCATCATGATGACAAGGTGCTTTATGTACTGAAATATCTTCTAGGTGTCTTTCGGTTTTGGCAGAAAAGATCACACAAACAACGGCGATGGAGGATCGGCGAATTCGTAAGGAACTTCAGGTGCGTGAGTCTGTCGGAGTCCTATTACCTAGATCCCTAATGTTTTCGTTCAGGAAACTTTCGGGAAGCTCTTAGACGCGTGTGTTCTTTATGTTGGACGTTCATCTGACCAAGGGAATTGGATCCGCCGTGGTACAAAAGAGACACTGATGGTGAATGGCAGGGATTCGCCTGCCCCTCGTGGTACGAAATTTATCTTCGAGTCAATAGCTCTGCCCTACTATGCCCTGTTTCAGAAAGTAGATTTGATGAAAAGATGAACGGTAGCCCCACATTGCCGCAGGAATCATCCAAATCTATGTCTGGGACTGAATTAATCTCCCAGGTTTGATTAGCTCGCCGATCACCAACACTCGCATTACTGATTCCCGCCCAGATCAACCAATTTGTTGCTATTACGGCTCTACCCAGCCTACGAAAATTCTTGATTGAGACCGACAAAATTGTAACGATGTGTACCAACATAGTTTACTACATTGTGAATCCGGCAATGAAGGGCAAATCAAGGTATCGTCATGTCTTCGATATGTGTGAGGCAATTTAACCGTCAGTCTAGGCCTATGGATGTGGACGATACAGTAGTGGACATCATAATCGAGATGTCCAGAATTCCTGCAGCACTCAAAGCTTGGCGTGCACCTGTTGCAGAACTTATCAATGATAATCGGCTGTTCAATTGCCACGCTGATGCGGCTGGCAAGTGGAAACCTATTGTCAAAGCCTTATTTGATGTAGATAAAACGGCCTTTCCCGAATTGTTGGGTAGGAGTCCCTGTATTTGCCATATACTGGTTGTTAAAGTATCCTTTAGTCAAGGTTGCGACGACCCCGTCTACCACCATCTTCACAAACCGAGAATACGAAATGCTGCAACGATCATTAAACGTGCGACGGCTCTCCTTTGTGCTTTGGACCGGAGACGAAAATCAGTTCCTTACCCTTTTGCCGGGCATTCAAGAAAAGTTGGTCGACATACTGCGTAACGTCCCAACGCCAATTGTACAGAGCGAAGTGTACCTATGTATCAGGGTCTTACTCTGCCGTCTCTCACCCCACAACTTGACGAGCCTTTGGCCGGTCGTCCTGACGGAACTTGTTAGGCAGCCAGTTTTTGTCATCAATATATGCTAATACGAATTCTTTTAGTACCGGCTATTCGAGCAAACTATGGCCACTTTACCATCGGATGGATCCGAGGACTTACAATTACTATTTGCTGCCTGCAAATGTTTGGACTTGTTACTTGTACTTCAAACTGAGGAATTCCAAATGCAAGTAGTTTCTGACTGTGCATCTTGCCCCTGCCATTGACCCCTATGCAGACATCAGTGGATCTTCATTACAGACACTGTGGATGCTGTGTATCACCCCGATGACTGGTTTCCCGCTGCTATGCTGGACCAGTTAGCAGACATTGCCATCAGCCTTCCTGTCGCGGAAGGTGACAAAGTAAGTCGATCCGTCTTGCAATGCTGGTATCATCAACCCGTTTTTGGATTAGGATACATCAATATCAAACATTGGCCCAGCGGTTTCCGTGTTACCCATGACGTCTGGGGAACAACGACCCATGCGAAGGCCATTGTTGAACTCGTTGCGACAAATTGAGAGTATACGTGATTTGGTGCCGTTCTTCTCCCATGTTAGCATTGCCTCCTATGAGGGTGTTTATGCCAGTGGTGGTAACGTCGACTTGGATGCAGTGGAGCTTGGGCTCATGGAGGACATGTTTGATGGACGTTGATACGAGATACTTTCCTATCCTATAACTCACTACTCATTACACTTCCTCTTGATTAATTTCAACGATTCAAAGGAAGGTCCCAGTTTGATTTGAAGTTTATATGAAGGATGGTAAAAACTGCATACCATACTTTCCCAATGTACAAATATAAATACCGTACTCCTTTCATAATTTAGAAGTCACCCCAATTACGACGGAATTTGTACTGCATACGATCCTGTTGTCAGCGTTCTAGTAGGGAATACATGGAGAACACGATTGGGAGTCACCTTGTACGGCAAGTTTTTCCTATTGAACAAGGAATTTCAAAAGATGTTACAGGCTTTCGGAATTGCTGAACATACCTCATCCTTTCAACGGGTGTTTTTGGCGTTTTATAACCTGCGTCACCTTGACCCCATTCCGATGTTCTGTCTCTTGCCTTGGTCGCACCAGCATACTTAACACTTGGCTCTTGCTTCTCGGGCGGTGTTATACGTATGATCTTGGGTTTCGAAGTTGGTACTGGTTCTTGTTGAACTGGTGGTCGCTGATCGTCGTGAGGATGTTGAAGATTTTCGAGAAGAACGGGTGATTCTCCAGAAGCTGGAGGGGGAGGGGGATGAGGGACTTCGGCCTGGTGGTGTGCTTGAATAGCCTCTTCGACCGTAATGCCTTGGAATTTGGCCTCTTTCTCCGCTTCCTGCCGTTCAATGGCGTCGTGATGTGCAAAGTGCTCCAAATCCTCCGGATGGGTATAGGATTCGTCCGTCTGAGTCTCAGGCGTAGAGTGGTATTGTTCTGTTCATGTCAGCGAAACGTTTGAGACTGATATCAGATGGAGTCTCTCACCTTCGTGGTGGAGAAAAAATTCTGGAAAAAGGCAGATGTAAGGTAGGTGTGATGCACATGTGCAGAGGATGTGGCATACCACTCTCGACGTCATAGTGATGCCCCTCGGCGCCCAAGTCGTCAAAGTTGGGCAAACCATCCAACCCAACAGCCTCAAACTCCTCGGGGGTGATCTTACTATCTTTATTCTTGTCCAAAAGATCTAGGACGGCATTTACGATGTGGTTGGCTTTTTTCTGGTGCTCGATGTCATCCTATTCACAAGAGGATGTGATCAGGTGAACAGCGCCAAGAATACAGCTAAAAACCTTTGATTTCTTCTGTGAGTAGATATGATGTACACCGTAGATAGCCTGTATCTCCTCGCCATCCCAAACGCCATCCCTGTAAGTGCGAGAGATGAAAGAAATTGGATTGGGTAAGTCGGTTGGAACGAACCGGTTGAGGTCATGCAGTTGGAAGAAGCTCCGGAGGTCAAATGAGTCACTAAATTCAATGATAAGAAACTTGAAGGACCAGTCACAAGAAATAAATCACATATGATGCTCGGAAGCCATCTAAGGAAAAGCCATCAAGTGAGGTACGAGTAAAAGGTGAGGTGGACTATGGCATACGTGTCTTTGAGCATACTGCTGTACTGTTTCGCCTGTTGCCGGCTCGCCATGGTCTCCGTGGCCATGCACCGCACAAGCGACGAAAAAGAGACAGAAACAGGTAAAGATTTTCATGATGCACGACAGGGAAAGGAAAGGAATTCGAAGACGCCAATCTAATTTTGTGATTAGTCAGCATCACGAGACGATGTACTTCAAGCAAAAGCAGGTGGTTCAGCTGAATGATGGATGATATTCCATACAAGTCCAAGAGGTCACAGTTCGGACACTTAACAACAAAGCTTCAGTGGGTTGATGGAACCAGACTTATGCCGACAACTTTGTAAAAGCGACCATTGTGGCCAGAGAAGGTGTCTGATGTGCACTTGGTGTTCACAGGGAATGTCTCTCAAGTCGTTTTGCAGGAGAAAAATGATGTTTCCTGCGCATGTGCTGAGCCACAGGAGGCCTTCTCACCTAATGCCAACGCCTCTCAACTCGTCTCAGTCACCTGCATGACCCAACATCTGTCCTTGCTTTACTTCACACTTCTCAGCAAGGCTTGGGAGCCTGGTGGAGCATGTCTTGTTTCAGTATACATACTGTACCATACACTGGCATGTTGATTTGTTCTGAATTTCTCTTGCCAATCAAACAGCTTGATGAATCCTGTCTCGGATCATATGCCTGGCCTGAGAGGAAACTCAAAAGGCTGCCCACTGCCTGGACCATGACCAATGGGTAGGATTGTCAAAGCTAGGCCTTGTCTGGCAGGCAACAGTTAGAGCCTGATACATTGACTAATGTCAACACCATCAGTTTGTCACACCAAATTTCTTCATTGAAAGTCGTGAATGCACCATGATGCTGTAGTCAATTGAATCAGAGTAAAAGAGATATGGATGACGGTTGTGGTCTGACTGAGAAGCCATATTTGGTGCACTCATCAAATATAAGCTTGATTGTATGGTTGCCTTTGAAGAGGTCTCCAACTGTAAGATTAGGGACATGGTAGCCTTCTGCAGATATCGTTAAAAGGTACAATTCCATCCTAACTTTGGGTGCTAGCTCATGGTCACATTTGCATTGTAGATATCCATATCTCTGTGGACATGGATTCTCCCACTTTCATTTATCTCCTCCTTCATATCCCTTCCCTTCCCTTCATATTCCCCTCCATTCATTATTCATTTTCTCAGTACACTCCCTTTATAGATACTATACAGTATATAGTGTTTTGCGTACATTGTAGAGGTCTGACGACGCTCTGAGTACGTATCATCAATATATCACAGATACTCACGAACCCGACACGCCCACCTTGGGCAGGACTTCTTCGTGCTTCTTCAGCCCTTCGAGGTGGGGTTCTTATGTAGTGGGAAATATACCTGAGAGGTCTACATCCCGGGGAGCCTCTGTAATACATTTCTCAATACATTTCTCAAAATGGATTCATGGCGATCTAAAAATAAAACACAACCCTCTGCCCTCTGTGGGAGGTGACATACGACCTCCTTCCTCCCACTCACTCGCTATGCCCTCTGCTCGTTCTAAGCAACCCACTGCACAGGGGTTGGGCCGGCACTTCACTAGTCCTCAAAAACCTCGCGATAAGACCAAAACGACCACTCATGTTCAAATTCCTAACCAGGGCGTCAAGCAGCGAGAACTCCTTGCCAAACTTGAATATCTAAAGCAACTTACGCAACCTGCTGAAGATGTGGAACCCGACCAATCTGTCTATGTCGACTCTGATGTAGATGTTGAAATGGCCCTTGAATCCACGGCTGAGTCTACCTCTCCAGATCGTGATCCTTCACCCAATCACACCATCCAACGACGGGTACTCCCAGATACTGCTGCATACCGCCTCTATGACTCATGGAAGTCACTACTACCCACTCTCGTCCAGCCTCTTCTCGCTTATATCGACAAGTCCAATGCTCGCGTTCTTCTCCCTCCAACTAACCTCGACGGAACTTGCAAACGGTCACACTGTCTGACCAAAACTCACCAAATCCTCTCTCTACACTTCGAACGTAGGTTCCTTGCAGTTGATTACTGAACGTACTGAACCGCTAACGCATTTTACACACAGACTTCACATCAATCTCAGTCTCAAGTTGTTCATGCCGCAGCCTTGCCCAAACCCTTGTTGCCAACGGTTTATTTCCCACTGCGCCAGCTCAGCCTCGTATGGCAGTCGCGATACACCTTCTGGACTTCTACCGAGCACTCTTTGAACGATCCTGTGATGCTGTGAATGCGATGGCATCGGCCCTTCATTCGTTTTACACACAGCGGGGTTTTTACATGCAGGGAAGAGATGTAAGTTACTCACCATATCATTCCATGCCAGGGAGTAACGAGGATCAAGGGTAATCCCATCCATGATCCATTCCGCCGCAGCCTCGGATATGCCATTCAATGGCACGACAGCCTCCGCATACTCCTCGAAAACGATGTCAGCTCTGCGTTGGAAGTAGTGGACAAGCGCATCCAAGCCTCCAAAGAACCTCTGCCCGACCTTCCAGCCTTACAACTTGAACCTAACACCATCACAATGTTGCATCCAGGCCAGGCTGCTCGGCTCCTCCAACAACGTTGTCCAGCTTGCTTCTCCGGTTTGGTATACGGACGATCATTCAGTCAGTACGTATGTCAGGGTTGTACTCAGAACCACACTAATACATCCTTGCAGAGGCGGCGACATTCATGTCAGCATGGATGGAAACTCACATCACCGCCACCGCAAAGCTGCTGGGGACAGCCCGGAATTCTACGACCCAATGTATTTCATTCCGCAAGGGCGAGTAAATGCTGTTGGCGACCGCATTGAGAACCTACGGAACAGTCCGCCGAAACCATATCAGCCGAAGGTGCCAGACGAAGCCGTTAATGACTGCGAGAGTGCTCACGAGGCTACCAATGGCAGCAAGGACAAACTCAAATACGACCAATTTGATGACACCGGTATCGTAAGTCTCATTTGTCGGCATGATATCCCGCTATTCTTCGCCAACATGGACACTCCGGGGGAGCAGCAAAAGTACGCCATAGCCCTCCTAGAGCATCTCTTCTCTTTCCTACCCCCCGAGGCCACGGTCACAGGTTTGTATGATGTTGGGTGTGTGCTTGATCGCTCGGTACATCTTGTAAGTGTACTCTTTGCCAGCTGAAATGTCCCTGACATAAATTACAGTATGATATCCTTCCTCCACACATCGCTTCACGCCTCATGTTTGCAACCAATGCCATGCACACATATGGCCACCAGTGGGCATGCCAACTGGTCTACAATCCGCGACTGCGCATAGGATTGGGTCTGACAGATGGCGAGGGTGTCGAGCGGCTGTGGTCACGGCTCAGGAAGCTTATTGGCATAACCAGATCTTCAGGAGTAAGTCCTTCCATAGCTCGCGTTCTTGGATCCCGAAGGCCGACAATCCGTCTGCAGAGGTCGCGGAGGATATGGCTCATCGATCGCCAAGCGTTTGCCATTGGGCAAGAGCTCCGAGACGACCTCGGTGACTGGGTTCAACGCCGGCTTCGTCAGGGTGTCAAAGCTCAAGGCGACAAGGCACAAACCACTCTGGATGAGTGTGGTGTGTCCGTTGATGAGCTTCGGCAACAATGGGATATCCAGCAGGCCTCCCAGTTGTCAATCCGTGCTCGTGAGTTGATTGTTACCTTATCTAGTTATAGGCTAAGCTGTTCCACACAGATGCGCCCGCGCGCCTCAAAAAAGAACTTGATTCTGTCCTCACACTCCAAAGCGACCTCGACATGGTCGATCGGACCATTCAGAGCTCTCGGATGACCTTGGCCAAGGGTGCACCCAGTAATGACACTGCCTCTCTTCTTGACAGCCTTGAGCGGACTCACGATCGCCTCAAAAGCAAAGTCGAAAGGCTTTATGCATCGCTTAACGTTGAGGACACCTTTCCGGAGCTTCAAGGCATTGATTTCGACTTCATCCAGACACTTATCATGGCCCGCGATCTCAAAATCAACATCCGCAAACGTGCCATTGGCAGCTTCTTTGAGTGGGATAAGCTTGATCAAGCAGCAGGTGGGCGCGAAGAGGCTTTAGGTAGGTTATTAAGAACGTTCCGCCTTTCCTGCACTCACTAGTCATGCAGGGACCAAGCTTCACCAGCATACTCGTAAGGCAATCGCCAAGCGCAAGCCGGCTCTCATGACAGCTATCCGAAAATTCAACACCTATTGTGCCGCTCTCGAATCCATCTATAATCCGGCATGGTCTCTTCCACTTCCGCAACCATTACCCACTGAGCTCGCCGCCTTGAGGAACTGCACTCACCTAATGGAGGACGTTTGGGTGACCCCATCGACTGGCGAGATTCCAAGATGGCTCGAGGACCTTGATGTCCGTGAAGGAATCCGCGCTATGCTCAAGGGTGACAGGTGCCTTGAAGAGCGTCGCCGCCTTGGAATCGAAGCAGATAACCTTTGCCGTTGGTTTGGACGTGAGCTCGCGGCTGCAGAGCTTGCCCTTCGTGTTCCATCCTGTAAGTTTCAAGACATCATTTTCAGATCGACTGACACTCTATTCATCCAAGATCAACATCTTGCTGTACCACTCCAGCAGCACCGTGACAGAATACTCCGCCTGAAAGCACGCTGGACAAACCCTTTGGCGACAGCTGCACGCTTTGACGCACATGTTCGGAATGCCATCGTGGTCGCCCAGAACCTCAGCAATGATGTCGTCGCATGTCCTTTAACATGGGTACAGCCAGCAATGCATGTAGAAGTAGAGATCAACGACCCAGATGAGCTGTGGGTGAACGCCGACAGTGCGCCTGTCGACACATCCATAGTGTCCGACGTGGCACAAGTTCTCACCACCGACATCTTGGTGGATAATCTACTCACTTTTGAGGTGGACACCGACCCGGAAGTGCCCACGGACTCAAGTGCAAGCACGGAGGATGTCCCTTGTGCTGTCATATGGAGCCTCCCAGTAAGTCTCCACAATCCGTCAGTTGTTTTTTGCTGAATCTCACCGCAGGAGAGCCTTGATGTCGACATCGAGCTTGCAAATGATATACAGTCCACGCAATTCCTTCAAGCTATGCCAACTCCTCGCCCTTGTGAACTGCCTGGCAACAGTACCCTAGCATGTATTAAATTTGACCAACGAGATCTTGCTCTCCTTGCCTCTGCTACGGCTCGTTTAAACGATGTTGGCATTAATGGCGGTGCAGCCCTTTTGCAGAAACATTATCTGACGACACACTCGGCATCCGTGGAACGCTGCGCACTACTCTCTACCTTCGACCTCCCTCGTGTACGGTACAATGCCTCTGACCAAGACCTGTGGCGCAACATCTGTCGATCATCATATTGGCAGAAAGACCTCTGGATCCTCCCTATACACCGGCGAGCGGCTGAGCACTGGGTCCTGTGCATCATCTCCCTGCATGAACACCGATTGTACCTCTTCGACAGTCTTGCGGCTCGGCGTCTGTGGAGGCAAGACGTCAAAGTATGTGTCTCACGTTCTCTCCTAATTCTGCATTGACATGAGAACTTCAGGATATCATGCGTCTTGTCAATCGGATGGTCCTGCTTGCCAACAACCATGGACATACTCTCTACCTCGTCACGGAAGAATGGACGGCACACCCGATCTCGGTATGTTACTATGATCAGCTTATCTTGTTCTCAACCTCGCTGCAGCTCCACGCGGTCCAGACGAATGCGTATGACTGCGGAGTGTGGGTTCTGGCCTGTGTTGCGGCAGTGCTACGGGGGTTCCATGTTACTGGAATGCAGGAAAACGCGGTACGGCAATTGCGCTCTTTTATTTATCAACTTGCACTCTCTCTTCTAGAATCGCAGCTGTAGTTTATCACATGTAGTATCATACATGTAATATAACTACTGTTTTGTAACTATCCCAGCAAGCCGTGGAGGTGGCAGACCCTCCGGGCACACCATTGTAGAAGGTGTTCCGCCATCTGCATTTCCCGGTTACTCGCAATATAAGTCGGTACATACTTGTCGAGCCTCTCCCACTGAAGCAAAGACCGTTTGATCTCCTCCCGGATCGTATCTCTGCGGTCTCCGCAAGGCATGGCTGCAAGGGTTGCATCCCTCTCCCGCTCCTCCCGCAAATGGCGCCCATGCATGACATCGACGAGTTTCCCTGTAAATTGCATCTCTGAGGGACTATCTAAGGTCCTCGTTGACGAGAGGGGATAAGGAGGTTCCCGGTCCCATTGGGCAAGGTCAGATTCGTCAAGATTGTCGGGGCTCGCGAGTGCCTCAGCGAAAAGAAAGGTACTGATATCAGGGAGTGGAAATGAGGCCTGACAAATGAGACGAGGAGGGAGTGGGGAGTGGAGCAGTTGCACAATGTAAAGAGGCTGAAGTGGTTGAGGATCCCTGCCGTCCATGGCGGCGGGAATAGGCAGCACGATTGTGTATGGTACGAGCCTGCTGTATGCTGGAGAGAACCTGAGTCCTCAGAATGCAGCTTGGAGGAGCACATACCGTGGTACTTGAGACGACCGAAGATGTCGTGCCTTTGAAGCAGCGACTTTGTCCCCAATGGTAAGATATTTTGCTCTGCGTCCCATTACTACAATGGTAGCAGCAAGTTAGATGATACGCTGAAAGGCAACCACAGGCTCACCGCCGTAAGCAAACTAACCAATCAGAGAACCTCAAATCCTGTTGGCCTAGTGGTTCTGGGCAAGTATCTTGGGTCGTCATGAGATATTTTCTGTAATTTTCCTGACTGTCTGAGAGCTAACAGTAAATTATTATTGTCAGTGTCTCGTTATTCGACGTCTCATTGGCTGAGCGTATGGCCGCGATGACTCAGCCTACATCACTTCCGGAAGGCTCCGTATGACCTCCCTCCTGCCTCCTCCTTGTGAAACTGCTTCTTCCCGCCTTTTAAGTTTACATCCTACTGGATCTCATGTCCAGCAATGCGAATCCCCAGCCCTCTGAAAGATGGGCCATTCAACAAAAACCTGCCCGTCACGGTGTTGCGATCCTCTGTTCTCCCACCTGCCCTTGTCAGCTCCTCGCTCATCTATTTGTTTTCGCAACCCATTTGACTGAACTTGACTGCTCCAGACTGCTCCATAACATTCTTGATCTCTTTGGCTTTCTCCGTGTCGTGGCACAGAGTATCTTTCACGCTTTTGTAAGTCATCATTGACCCTGACGCGACATTTTTGAGACTGACCAGTTTCACAACCAGCGCCTCTTGGAACAGTGCCGACCGTGCTGTAAAACACCTTTCGAACCGATATTCAACAACAAGTCACTCGGATATTTTAGTAAGTGCTTCCTGAGTACTCACTAGCGCGTCATACTGACAGGTCCCCTCCCGTACAGAAAATGCAGATTCCTGAGTCACAGAATCTTGAGTCCGGCAACCGTGGAGGATCTGCACCTGCTCCGGGCTCCTACCCTGACGAGGTCCTTACGTTCCAGCCTGGTACCGGATACCACCCTTCTGACATTAACCAACCTGGGAGTCAAATTGGGGGAGGGACCCCTGGGTCCCGACGAAGGCGTCACTCCACTCCCCCGCCCATCACTCCGACACGCCTTCGCTCGGTGATCCACAAGACGGACCGCGATGCAGGCCTGATTTCAGAAGCGCAAGATCGGCGTGCCAGACTCTTGCGGGAGGGGGTACTGGACTCAGAGCCTCCCCAGCATACCAAGGATGACATCGATACCTCCGTGAAGCCAATTGCACCTCGAGATGTCGAGGCGGATTTGGAGCCAATCAAATTCGGTCCCTCTGCACGCTACTCTGGTGTGGCCGATTGCCACAGCTTAATCCCACGTCCGCCGGGGATGGATGAGATACTGGATCAATATGGGTGGGAACCGCACCAACCGATTGCAGGGCCTTCCACGCACCTTGATGGCTGGGCTGAGGGGTTCTCCGAGGTTCCCCATGATGGTCAATCGTGGACCGGACATTCTACTAACGACCCGTTCCAACATGAACACACTGTTAATCCTCAAATGCTCATTGGGCGCAAATCGACTGAACGTGCTCCCGTCTCTGCTGGGCGTCAAGAGGTGACGCTATCAAAAAGCTCTTTGTTCAGCGGTGAGCAAGCCGCCACTGGGAGGGTTTCGAAGGAGAGTCACGAGGCTCTGGAGGCCGGCTTTTATGAGCTGGAACAGCTTGTCAAGAAGCTGTCGTTGCAAACACACCTCCCACCATCTCAGATCCTCAACCTCTGGGACCAGAGCACCGGTCGTGATGCCAAGAACCTCTGGAATGACTATCAAATCTACTTCCATGACTCGGAAAACTTCAAGACGGAACTTGGCCGCATTGGCCTTGAAAACCTGAAACGTATGTGGGTCGTGCCTACCAATTATATCATTAAAACAGGGCATTGCCACAATAGCGTATGTGTATAATACCACGTACTTTAATGAAAGGCCTGTCATTCATTTTATGACGACGTTTTTATGATAATGACAGGACAATGACAATGGGAGATTATCAATGCGTTTTCATTGGTGTTTTCATTGCGTTTTCATTACTGATGGGTGAGGGTGGGTGCTGGGCATTATCATTGCATTTTCATTGGCGTTTTCATTGCGTTTTCATTACTGATGGGCGAGGGTGGGTATTGGGCGTTATCATTGCATTATCATTGGTGTTTTCATTGCATTTTCATTACTGATGGGCGAGGGTGGGTATTGGGCGTTATCATTGCGTTATCATTGGTGTTTTCATTGCGTTTTCATTACTGATGGGCGAGGGTGGGTATTGGGCGTTATCATTGCGTTATCATTGGCGTTGTCATTGCGTTTTCATTACTGATGGGCGAGGGTGGGTGCTGGACGTTATCATTGCGTTATCATTGGCGTTTTCATTGCGTTTTCATTACTGATGGGTGAGGGTGGGTATTGGGCGTTATCATTGCATTATCATTGGCGTTTTCATTGCGTTTTCATTACTGATGGGCGAGGGTGGGTATTGGGCATTATCATTGCGTTATCATTGGCATTGTCATTGCATTTTCATTATTGATGGGCGAGGGTGGGTACAGGGCGTTATCATTGTGTTTTCATTGGCGTTGTCATTGCGTATTCATTAGTGATGGGCGAGGGTGGGTACAGGGCGTTATCATTGCGTTTTCATTGCGTTTGCATTATTGATGGGTGGGGGTGGGTACAGGGCATTGTCATTGCGTTTTCATTGGTGTTTTCATGAATAATGGGTGGGGGAGGGTACAGAGCATTATCATTCCATTATGATTGGCATTTTTTTCATTGCATGTTCATTAATAATGGGTGTACAGGGGATTATCATTGTGTTATCATTGGTGTTGTCCATGCATTTTCATTAATCATGGGTGGGGGGTACAGGGTGTTATCATTGCATTTTTATTGTGTTTTCATTAATAATGGGTGGGGGTGGGTATATGGTGTTGTCATTGCGTTATCATTGGCATTTTCATTAATAATAGATGGGGTGGGTATAGAGAGTTATCATAGTGTTATCAGCGTCGAACATCTCCTACCAGCTGCCCATCACCTTGTCACCAGCCCCCACCATCACCTATCACCCCATCACCACCCTCCACCATCCCCCATCTGCTCATCACCCCTATCACCTCTCCATCACCATCTCACCTCCTACCATAACCCATCATCTTTCCATCCACCCTCCACCATCCCCCATCACCACCCTCCACCATTCTCCATCATCTCCCCATCCACCCTGTACTATCCCCCATCATATTCCCGTCCCCCCATCACCTCTCCATCGCCTTCTCACCAACCCCTACCATGTCCCATCATCCCCCACCTTCCCCCATGTCCCCCCCCCCCACCTTCCCTGATGACCCCACCTCATTCTCCACCATTCTCCATGACCCCCACACCATTCCCCGCCATCCTCCACAACCCCCACACCATTTCCCACCATCCCCCATGACCCCCACACCATCCCCCACCATTCCCCATGACCCCCACGCCATCCCCTGCCATCCCCCACAACCCCCACACCATCCCCCGTCATCCCCCATGACCCCCCCGCCATCCCCCATGACCCCCACACCACCCCCACCATTCCCCATGACCCCCACACCATCCCCTGCCATCCCCCACAACCCCCACACCATCCCCCGTCATCCCCCATGACCCCCCCGCCATCCCCCATGACCCCCACACCACCCCCCACCATCCCCCACCATTCTCCATGACCCCCACACCATCCCCTGCCATCCCCCACAACCCCCACACCATCCCCTGCCATCCCCCATGACCCCCACACCATTCCCCGTCATCCTCCACAACCCCCACACCATCTCCCACCATTCCCCATCACCCCCACACCATCCCCTGCCATCCCCACACCATTCCCCAGCATCCCCCATCACCCCCCCCACCTTCCCCCATCACCCCCACCATCTCCACCCCATCCCCCAACCATCTCTTCAGCCCATTTTACCACAATACACCATTATTCTCCCAATTATCCCCCCAACCATTCACCCCATTACCCACATCTCAATTCAAGGTATCATATTATATTTGGTTCAAATATAACTTCGGCAAAAGACAATAGTCTTATAGTCAAAAGGTTCAACGTGTTTAAGATAACAAAACCCTACTAATGCAACAAACCGGTAATAATGTAACAAACCCGGACTAATGTAACAAACCCGGACTAATGCCTGCCAGCTTACTTAACTAGTTCCATCTAAGTCCGCAATACAAGTATATACATTGATAACACAGGTTGTTATAGCATCTTTAAACACGTTGAACACTTTCAACTACATAACTATTGTCTTTTGCTGAAGTGTTCTGATTGTTTGAACCAAATCTAATACCATGAATTGAGATCAGCCTTTGAATCAGATATTGGTATGAGAATTAAAGCAACTCATTGTTAAAACAATTGGGCAATGATTGGGGATGATATCAGGCTGGGTTGGTGGGTAATGGGAAGATTGGGCAATGG